>CAUYON010114209.1:0-68970 GCA_963573935.1 Arctocebus calabarensis
TCTTGTGCTATAATTGGGTTTTAGCCTTCATATGAAAGCTATAAATTAGCTTCATATTAGGGCTGAGTACATTGGATACTTTTTCTTCCATTCTTGAGATACTTTGCTAAGAAGAATGTGTTCCAGCTCCATCCATGTAAACAAGAAAGAGGTAATGTCTCCATCTTTCTTTAAGGCTGCATAATATTCCATGGTATACATGTACCACAATTTATTAATCCATTCATGGGTCGATGGGCACTTGGGCTTCTTCCACAACTTAGCAATTGTTGGGCTGCAGTAAACATTAGAATTGGGCTGCAATAAATATTCTGGTACGTATTTTAAAAGTTGGCTATGTGTTATAGCTAGTATATAATCATAACACATTTTTGCTTGTTAAACTCTTAGGGGAAACATACCAAAAGCCTCAAAATGTTTTTGATTAATTGCTATGTAATAGCATATAAACTGTATTTTAATTTTTTTTTTTTTTGGAGACACAGTCTCACTATGTCACCTTTGGTAGAGTGCTATGGAGTCACAGCTCACAGCAACCTCAGACTCTTGGGCGTAAGCGATTCTTTTGCCCCAGCCTCCCAAGTAACTGGGACTATAGCTGCCTGCCACAAGGCCTGGCTATGTTTTGGTTGTAGTTGTAATTGTTTTTTGGCATGTCCGGGCTGGATTCAAACCCGCCAGCTCTGGTGTATGTGGCTGGCACCCTAGCCACTTGAGCCACAGGGGCTGAGCCATAAATTGTATTTTTATAAATGTTATGTATAAATGCTTCTTCATTCAAGTAACAAAATTTTGAGAGTTAATTGAGATTAATAGTCCATTAATTATAATGTAGTTTTAACCGTTCCTAGATATTTCATCTTGATATTTTAAAATAATCACTCTGAAATTTTATTTTCTTTAATGATATTATTCTAACTGGAAAAAATAGTGTGTTTTGCTGATAACAATTTGTCTTGTTTTTTGCTCTAAGTAACTCAATACCTAAGTAAAAGTGGCTTAAATAATAGGAGTTAGTGTGTGCATGTTGTAAAGTAAAAGATCTGGGGTTAAGGTGTAGTGTATTCAGAAGTTCAGTGTTGTCAGAACTCTCAGCTGGTCTTGTGTTTACATAATCATGGCTATGTCAGACATCTTCATACAATTGCATTTAAATAGAAAAAAGGCACAAAGGATTTCTCTTTCAGCTCTTTGCTTTAGGAAGTTTATCAGAAGCCTCCAATGATCTTCATCTCAATCTTTATCTTTACCTCTATCTTTGACCAGAATGAGGTCACCTTCCCAACCCTGAAATAATCACTACCAAAGGGCAGTGACTTAGTCTGCTTAGCCCAGTGGTCACCTAGACTCTTTGGAAAAGATATCTGTGCCACCTTGCCACCTCCTACCTGCATGGAAGATGGTTTCTGTTGATGAGGAAGTAAGAGAGATTGGCTTTGGGTAGATTAGCAATAGTCTCTGTTAAATAGACTGTTAAATCCTTGAAAATTATTGCATGGATGGAAAGAAGACTAATCTCTGTCTTCCCTTAAGTAGCTGAGAGACATTTGGAACACATTGACTGTGTTCTATTTATTATTTATTCTTTATTTATTTACTTTTTCATCCACAGCACCTGGCATGGTGCCCAACTACAGAGGTGTTTCCTACGTGCTATTCAACTAGTTACCTTGTATTGTGATTGTTCTATTCTCTTTAAGATTGCCGTGTAAACCAACTCACTGGCATGTGTGCTCATGCTCAGGATATTTGCTAGTAGAATGACAAGATTAAACTAAGACATTAGTATAGAATGAAGCACTTATATAAAATACAGGTCAACAAAAAAATGCTTTTCATCTATCAAAGAAATGAGGTTGATTTTGCAAGACTTGTTCTTATTGAATCTCAGCTGACTCATACTAATCACTACTTCCTTTCCCAAGTGCTTTCAAACTATTTGTTTAATCATCAATTCAAGAATCCTTCCAGAAATTGACATTATAATTCACTGATAGGTCTAAAGTTTTTCTTTTAAGAATAATCTCTTGCCTCCTGGCATCTGTCTCAATGACCATGATTCCAGAAGGATTGCCTATCCGGGTTTCTCGAAGGCATGTGTAATTTCCCTTGGACTTGTCTGAACCTGAATTCATTTAAAACTACCAGAAGCTCCATTATCTTTCTTACCTATTATGACTGTCATTTTCTTTATTAACTATATTTGGTCTCTTTCTGACTTTGAAAGATCATTCTTAATAGAAAATCTGGAAGCAAAATTGATGTTCAGTAGTTTTGGTCTCTGTGCTGTTTCATAAAGCCATTCTACCTTAAAACTCCTTTTTCTTGTCCTACCCTGCCCCTCCTAAGACTTGACTCATTTTTAGCTTCCTAATAATATTCTTGCAGGTTCAGTTTTGCATACATCCTGGTACGTATAACCTTAGAGGTAGCAGCAGGAGTTGGTGGGGAGACACTAAAGCTAGGCTTAAACCTTCACTTCATAGGTGGGTAACAAGAGAGCTTGGCACCATGTAGGAATTCAGTAAATGTTGTCTGAAAGAATGAGGCAAGTGGGATGGCACTCTCCTTATCATAAAATGGGGAAAACAGAGCAATTTTGAGAATCTCCTGAAAGAATAAAATAAGGACAGTTTTTAAGCTTTAACCACATGATACAATGTGTATGTATATATACGTGCTTACACACACACACTGATGTATGTAGGCAGGTAGGTAGATATATACACGTACACATCTATACGTGTATGTGTGTGTGACATGTGAGATCTTTTTACATTCATAGTTTGTCAAAGGAAAAGGATGATGCCTGGCTGCTCCAAGTAGAAGCCCTCCAGCGAAGAGGATCTTGGTAGGTTAACCAGGAAGGTCTAGGGATCCATTCTTCGCTTTGCTTTCATTTTTGTCAGTTTAAGGGGAGTTTATTAAACTCTAGGGAACTTACTCTAAGCTAAACCCCTAAGATACTCATTTTAAACGATGATGAAACATATCAAATTCAAAGGCAGTTGAACTGACATAACAATTAACTTCAGAAATCATTTAGTTTGCTTCTTGGGCAAGCCCACCAAGGAGATCATAATGCAGTTGGGAGTGTGGCTTAAAGAACAAAAATCTAGAACAAAAGGAATATTTCCATTAAGCTAACATAGCCTAATGCTACATCAATTAATTAGTGTTCGTAACGATTATCTACTGACCACTACCCTGGGCCAGGGACTGCACTTTGTGTTTTAAGGTGTAAATACTATTTCCCCTAATTCATAAAAAACTGCATTCTTAAAACAATGGGATTCTTATCCCATTTTACAGATAGAACATTTCTGCTTTAAGTCCCTCATCTTGCCTGCTCTCTTAGTTCCTATCCTGTGTCCTCTATCAGGGAGATCCACCCTGGTCCTAAAAACAGCACCTTCTCACAATGATGAAAAATGCTGGCAAGCGCTTGTCCGTTTTCTAGAATTCATACTAATTATTAATCTTTAGTTAATGTGTTTTCTTTTCAGTCAGTATAATCAGTTAATCTTCCATTTGATTTAAGCAGTATTTTTCTACCATTTTTTAACCTCACGTTCCACTTAAACCTATAGTTAAACTTCCACGGCAAACTTAAATTATGTTGATCAAAATAAAGAATGAAGAAAAGAATATACTTACTGTGCTTTGAACTTCTTTTGAAAATAATTTAATTAATCCTCTTTAAAAATTTTCATGGCACACTGGTTGAAAATCACTGGATTAGAGTCTTCACTGCCAAAGATATATCCTGGAGTTGATGATTTATAATGGTCATCATTTGTTATAATACTTTATACTTTTTATTTCAGAGGCAAATTTGCCTTCTTCTTACCTTCCAGTTCTAAAAACATTCTCAAGCATGTGCCAACTGCCCTCATTATAATTTCCAAACTTGTTCTAGGGTATTTTAAATAGCCTTGTTGATTTACTATTTACTTTTTATTTCTTTGTACTATTGAATTTTTTAATTTTTTTAGCATCACACCTCTCAGCCATTTTTTCCTTTTAGGGTAGATGACAGATAATTCAGGTCATTCGGATATACTTACTGAGACTGTACACTGATCATTCCTAACTGCTAAGTATGTAACCATAAATAATACCAGTCAGACATGGTTCTTGCTGTCAGTGAGTTTATAGTGGGAAAGAGAGAAGTCAACAGCAAAAACTAAACCCTTCTCTGAACTTGCTATTAATAAAAATCTACTTTTCCTTTTTTTTTTTTTTTTTGCAGTTTTTGGCTGGGTCCAGGCTTATACTCGCCACCCCCAATTTATGGGGTCGGCACCCTACTCCTTGAGACACAGGCACCACCCCCAAAATCTGCTTTTCTAAATTCATTTCCTACATTTGCATTTATCTTCTTACTTACATTACATACTCTTAGAGCGACATGATAACTTTCTCCCATGATTCCTGTCATTTACAATTTACACCAAACAGGGTTTGTTGGGGGGTTTTGCCAGGAGCGGAGGTAGAGAGAATGGGAGGAGTTGGTAGTCAGAATTATTTCCAGATGAGCAATATTCTTCTTAAATTGTCTGGGTTCAAAATGTCAACAAAGGAATTCAAAACTTTGTTATACCATATATTTCTTTTAGCAGACCAAGCATATATCTAAGAATTTTAGTTAGATTATCAAGAATATAATTTTAATAGTAATACAATGTAAATTGGACTAAGCATTGTTTATTGATTTGTTGATAATTTTGAAAACTTTTTAGCATAAACTCAGAAACAGGGCTAAAGTTCACAGCGTAAAATAGTTGTGTAATGTAAAGTATACTTGAGAAAATTTTAGATATTAGTGCCTTAAGGATCAAACTCTGAAAGCTCTTTATGTAGCTATGTGAAAATTAATTTTACAATTTACTAATTTTAGAATTAAGGTATAAATGGTACAATTTACTAATTTTAGAATTAAGGTATAAATGGCCATTGCAGTTAAATGAATCATTAGACTCATATGGTTCTTTAGGAGTTAGTTGTCTATTATCTCACCCAGACGTAACTAAGAAAGTTCTTAAAAATTAATATATATATTACCAAAGACATACACAGGTTGCCATCACTTATTAAGCTAATATTTTAAATACAGAATTATATACAATTATTTCTAAAATTCTTAATTAAGATTTGAATCTGAGATAACACGGATCCATCCCATCCTTCCTCCTGCTCTCTCCTCGTCCAACTAACAGAAATTTTAGCGACTGCTGTGTGTAAGACAATGTCTGTTAAGTTTGCATGTTAATAGAAATAGATAATAATAATCCATGAGTGACAGAAATAATCTTAAGTCTATAGTTCCCAAACTGAGCACTGAGGAACCCCAAGATAATCACAGAGAATTCCCAGAGGATGCCATAGGGCATTTTATATTTTATAAGGAAAAACACCAACATTTGTCAGACACCACACAAACTATTAGCTTGCGTTAGTTCTAAGTTTCAACATTAAATACCATTTCATTTTTTTCAAAGATATCTGTATGAAACTGATGTTTGGTGGTTTCTGTGTTTAAAAAATAAGAACCACATGAAGAATCAGTGTGCAGCAGGAAATGAAGGTGGTAGTGTGAGACCTCATTCCAGAATTTGAGAAGCTATGCAGTGCCCAACAGATATGCATCCAATGCATGTTATGGTTATTTAAGAATGAAATACAAATATTATTACTCTCTCAGCTTATCAGTACTCTATTCTTAAGTAACTATTAAGTTGTTAAGATGTTAAGTATTCATTGAGTTGTTTAGACCTAATTACTTAATAAACAAAACTGTTAGGTATTTCTCTTTTTCCAAGAAGCATCATGAAAAAATTACAGAGATTCTAAGGATGCCATGAATTGAAAAAGTTTGAGAACCTCTATCAGTCATTTTAGAAACCCATTAGCTTTATAATACTTTTCTAAATACAACTAGCTTTCGTTATTTTTAGATAAACACATTGAACCTGGAAAGAGTCATAATTTGTACTACTTATCCTGATTTATTTTCTTCGGCAATTCCTATGTCCCTTCTTCTTCTAGACCATACATTTTTTTCAAAGTTCTCCCTTGCCTTTTTATCATTAGAAGGATATGTATTCTGTGAGTAGAGGCAGCTTGTTTTTTTATCATTAGAAGGATATGTATTCTGTGAGTAGAGGCAGCATCTGTGTCTACAGTGTATGAGTGAAGGCAGCTATAAAACGTTTAGTGACGGCCATTAGTCAAATGTTTACAAGCAGGTACTTGACTAACCACCTACCTAGCTGTTAGCATGGAATAGATTTGCTGTATTGTTTAAACACCACCTTGATTTATTTTACCTTTATTGTTTTTATTTGTAAAATACCCACTTGCAGCTATATTTTTACAAATAGGGTTGCTTTCCAATTGGATTATCCTGAGTCTTTAAATGTATCTTCTCTATAATAGAATTCTCAATAATGCTTATTTATATAACCAAAACATATTCTATAATCTATCTATGAAAGATAAACCAGAAAGTATTTTAAAATGGATGATATCAAACCAATATATTAGCTAACACTGGCTTTTTTAAAGTTATAAATTAAGAGACTGTTTCTGATGGTATGCTTAATTGCTAGGAGGATATCATTGGCCACTCCTCGACAGCTGTATAAATCTTCCAATATGACTCAGCGCTGGCAAAGAAGGGAAATTTCAAACTTTGAGTATTTGATGTTTCTTAATACTATAGCAGGTAAGATGCCTTATTTTTTAAATGCATAATATATTTATATTTATCAAAATCATTGGTAATATAACTTGATACAATACATTTCTCTTTTTGGAATTTAAATGCGGCATTAGAGTTAATTTTGAAACACATTAAATTTCATCATAATCTGTACAAGCTAATATCCAGGCTTTAGATGCATTTATTGTTGAAGCGGTTTTTCCTTGCTCTCCTTCTGCCATTTCCTTTGCTGACAGCTTTGTCTGAAGGTTTATTAGAGTCAACAAACCATTGCCAGAGAGTGTCTGGAAATAATAATGGGAAAATGTAATTTCACTACTTTGTCATTCTCAGCAATAGCAGCTAGACAGGAGAATAACAACAGGATTCTGCCTAGTACAGATGTCACCTGGATTATGGCATGATTAGGTTACAGCATCCTTTTTTTTTTTTTTTCTTAAAATAGTCAAATAAAAATAAAAAATCAGATTCCATTTTCTAAATGATGAATAATTGCCATCAGCCTCGGCAGTACTATGCTTGTAAATCAAAAGGAGGTAGCAGCTTTACTTTTCTGCTAAATCAGTGGTTGTCAGTGGTTAAACATGTCTATGAGATTTAAGTACTTCGTTCTTTTTTCTTAAGTGAAGCTGCAAAACCCCGTATTCATGTTGAGTTACAAAGAGTTTACTTCTGTAAATTAGGCTCTACAAAAACTTTTTGCAATCTGATGAATAACTACATAAATAAATAACTACATAAATAAATATGTTTGCCTATGATCATTGTTTTATTATGAATGTCACAACATGAAATTAGAGCAGTGCCCTTTTTGTGACTCATTGCTTTAAGAAGATAACTATATAATATTCTTTTTATATCTATCATATGTAAGTATGAATATAGATACATATTAAATATGGATGATATAGCTATGTATTAAATAGGCAAGAGAATTTGATTTGTCAACAAAAGGATAAAGTTATTTGAACAGCTGAAATGTTTTTGCATTTTAATCACTTAATACATTCATATGCATGCATATATTCATATACATTTATTCACATATACAGCAAATACATGTGTCTTGAGGAAATATTTATTTCCACAAAATACAACAAAATGTTATATTATTTAATTAGCGTATTATTTACATATAATAGATAGATTGAACTTAAATATCTGAAATGTAAAGAACTAAGTTTCATTAACACATTTAGATAAACAGCATGAGGTACAGAAAGAGCATAAGCTTTAGCACCAAAAAGGAGAGGGTTTGACTCCCAGCTCTGCCAACTTGGTGTCTTGGAGCATAAGTTCAATGTCAAGTTTTAACCCTATGTTGGACTTTTCATCTCTTATATATTAAACATTGCTAATGTTTCATATATTTACATAGACGTAATAACTAGTATGTTTGCTTTTATTTTGTTCTTTTTTTTTATTTTTGCTTCTTTATTTTTTATTTCTTTCTTTTTTTTTGTTTTTCATATGTTTTGTTGTTCTTTGGCCATACGTTTTTGCTCACCTCTGTAGAGATTTAGAATGTAGACATCTTGTCATTAATTCTCCTAGAGATACATCTAAATTTTTTAAAAACCTACTAAACTATAATTCTCTTATTTTTTAACTCAAAAATGAATCAACATTTTAAAATCACTCCCATATACAATAAAAACTTTAACTCAGTTTTACTTCTCATTCATTGTTTATCTTTGTAAATATAATTTACTAGCCAGAAGCCAGATTATTACTAACTTCTTACTTTTTGGTGTCCATGTTTTTTTGAATATTAAGAAAAATTCCCAACTATTAAAATCATATCATTGTTCCTACAGTATACAGTATATTATTTTTAGTTAATGGATCTTTACCTGCTTTTTCAGGATAAGGTTTTCTTTACATTCTTCTGCAGGGTTTTTTCCATGTGACCTATGTTAGGTTTCGTTGTTGTTATTTGCTACCAAGAGACCTATAAAGACCCAGTGTCTACATCATATGGGCTCGTGATTTTTTCCTGGGCTGTGCTAGCTATTTTGAGCTCTGATACGTAAAACTGCATAACTGATGTTATCTCCCTTCCATTTCAGTTTCTGCTCTAGCAAACGTTCATATCAAATGGTTCTGCTATTCTAGAACAGGATTCACGCTGTCCTTTGGATGAAAGGTTTTCCAGTCCATTATTTTAAAGGGCTTTTTCTAGCCTCCATTCCTTCCCACTGCATTTTACTCATGTCAGATAAGTTTCCTACCACATATCACCTTTAACCACCATGCCTGTTGCTTTCTGAATGTCTTTCTCTGTCCAACTCTGGAAAGATTGCGCTATTTAAATCTAGATAGCATTGTAATCCCTTCTAAAAGTTGCACCTGATCGGTATGGAGACCAACATGCTTTTTTGTGATTGGGACAGTCTTTAAGTTTCTGACCCAGGCCATTGCAGACGATAAGTGGAATTCAAAAGTGTCTTCTTATCCTTTTTTGAATCATTCTGGCTTGCTTTATTTGGTATCATAATGAATGTATAGCCTCTGACTCTTTTTGAGAATTTTTGGGGTATTTCCTTTACACTTATAACTAAACATCAAAGTCCTGACTATCATAGACAATGGGATAAAAAGAAGAACAAAATAAGGATTAGTAGCTCACAGCACTTAAAATATAGATGAATAAATGAAATACACATAAATAAGAGCATTTAAGACAACTGATATTAAGTGCTGAACAACTGCTATAAATAGTGAATACTGCAAAAGCTGAACAGAAGGGAGAAATTTACAGATGTGTTGAGAGAGAAAGAAAGAGCGGGGCTCTGGTGGATTTCGGCCAGTTCGATGTATATGGTGTCCCTGACCTTGAGTAGTATGTCCTGACTGGCGCAGAGAGTAACAGTGATATCAGAGCTATATGAGGACGGTTTTAGGAGTATAGTTCTGGAGTTGAAGGGAATATAATAGGGAACATTTGGAAAATTAAACTGAAATTATGAATAACACGAATAAAGTTGATACGCTTAACGTTAGAGAGTGCTGTGAGGGAAGTATCACAAACATCTAGATACATACAAAGTCCATTTGTTCATTCTTTCAGTAAATAGTCACTGAATATTTAGTATGTGCCATCCCCCCTATTTTGTACTGAGACTACAGAAGCAAGTAAAATATGGTCTCTGCCTTTGCAGAGATCATAATATAGTCAGGAGAATAGACATGTACACCAACAATTCCAGTGAAAAGTTGTAAAGAGAGCATATGTGAAGCCTTTGAGGGTCACAGATCTAGAAGTTACTACTTACAACCTAGAGATCAAGAAAAGCTCACAGGTGACACTTAAAATAGGAATTGAAATATGAATGAGAATTCAGTAAAAACTAAGCAGAGGGCATTCCAAGCAGAAGGAAAATGTGGGGTGAGGATTTGGATGAGAACAGTGCCAGCAGATATGGCAAAAAGAGAGAGAAACAAAAGATACTTTGTACATTGTCATTATACAAAAAGTACGTGACTGTAGTTTACTCTACTTCAATGGTTTTCAGAGTGTGGTCCCCTGACCAGCAGCTTTAGTATTTATTACCTGGTGCAAATTATCAAACGCCTCCTCAACCCTACTGAATCAGAAACTCCAGTATTGAGGACCAGCAACCTTTTCCAACAAGCCCTCTGGGTGGTTCTTATGTAAAAAGTTAGAGCACCATTGTTCTAGCCACTTAAGATCTAATTGTCAGAACAAGATTTGCGTAGAAAAACATTTAGAGCATACCAAAAAGCATTCAGTTAAGTATAATAAAAGTTTAGAGAAGTGAGAAATTCATATAATAGTCTACCCAAGGAACAATTTCTAAAAAATATAGGATTTAAATTAACTCTCAAGGATTTTGTCAGATACAGATGATTAGCTAGACAAAATGAACCTTTATAAAGTAGAATGACAATTGAAAAAAGTTATGAGTGTTATTATTATAATACAAGACAATTGAAAAGAAGGTATGAATGTATCTCCCTGAGTTTATTCCTATTAATTCTTCTCCTGCCATCATCCTAAAATTTTAAATAGGAGTGCCTGTTCACACTGAGCCCCTGCATTGAGGATGTGGGTGATGGTTTCATGGAGAGGCTACAGTAACGAATAAAGGAATAATTGTTAGGACAGCAATTAGAATCACCTGTTTTTCTGATTTGTGGAGAATACTGTATATCATTTCATTTCTTTCTTATTATTAGAATGCTAACGCCATTAAAAGTTCTCTAGGGTCCTAGAATAAAGGACTCTGTAAAGATGTTAAGTCACACTAATACCACTTTTCCAGCATAGGTTCCTCTAATCATGTTATTTCATAACACAGTTTTAGGAAAATAGTTATTGTTTATTAAGTACTTAAGTGAATTGATTGACATTTAAGATTTATCATTTCATCCAAATGTTGTAGCTCACACCTGTTATCCTAACACTCTTGGGAAACCAAAGTGGGAGGTCAGGAGTTCGAGACCAGCCTAAGCAAGAGGGAGAGCATGTCTCTACTAAAAATAGAAAAAATTTAACTGACCACGGTGGCAATTGCCTGTAGCCCCATCTATACATGAGACTCAGCAGAGGATCCCTTGAGCCCAGGAGTTTGAGGTTGCCGTGAGCTATGATGACTCCACTGCACTGTAGCCAGAATGACAGAGCAAGATCTTGTATCAAAAACAAAAAGTAAAGGATTTATACTTTTTAGAGAAGATTTTTGAAAAATCATAATTACTTAGGTAATTATTCTTTTTGAAAAATTATAATTTCTTAGGTAAATCAAAGCTTAGAAATGGTTAGCATATGTATTAACATGATTTTTTAATGATTTTTTTAAAACATTTCCTTAATCATTATTGACATCAAGATTCAGAAAAAAGTAAATAATAGTATTTTTATCACTTCTGCATTTGGTTTCATTATTTGCGTTTGAAACATTAATATTAAGAAAAGTAAAAAATAATAGTTAATGTTGATTGAGTGTTGTACAATGTGCCAAACATTGTTCCAGATGCTTTATGTGTATTTACTTATTTAATCCTCACAGTAGCCCCATGAGTTAGGTTCTGTTCTTATTCTCATTTCATAGAACAGAAAATGGTTACAGAGAAGTAAAGTGCCCAAGTCATTGAGCTAACAAAGTCAGGACTCGAACCTGAGTAGTTTGGCTCCTGAGTCCTCACTCAGCTAAGACACTGAACTGCTCCAAGACACTCTCGGTGCTGTCCACGTTCGCCTCCAGTTGGCTGCCTTAATTTATTAACTGCTGCAATATCCTAGCACTAATGCTTTATAGAGACCCTTTAGTTTAGACCTTCTTGTGATATGTGTATGTATACAACATATCCACAATTAAACATAAATAAACACATTTTATTGTATGTATATTAGTTTTATGAAGATACTTTCCAAAGTACAAAAAGTATGTATATCTTCAGAAAACATGGTTCTCAAAGGACAGTTACCTAAAATTTTGCCCATAAATGTGTTTATATTCTTCTTACTTATACATTTAAGAAATATCCATCATAGAAAACTAGGAATAAGGAAAAGTATAATTAAAAAAATTAAAGCACTCATAAGCCCCACCGTAAGAATTTCAGTCAACATTCTGGTGATTCGTCTGTTTTTCCTAATCTGTATGGGGTGTTATCACTGGGAACCTGCCTCATATACAAGTTAACCTTCTGCTTTTTCCATTTACTTATTTTTTGAAGGCTTTTTAAAACTGCTTGTGAGTCCAACTGTAACTGTAGTATAACTTATTTATTTTTGAAATATTTGAGATTTTTTATTTTCGAAGAACATAGTTTTAGAAGATTATGTAAAAGAATTTTAATGTTGCTTAAAGTTCTATTAAACACTAATCAGAGGTTCCAATCTCTGACTCCCACAGCGGACCTGATTTCTGTTCATTGGGTTCTGAAAGATACAAGCTATGCCTCATTTTATGGCTTATTAGATAATAGTGTGAAAAAGATGTTAAAATCTGGCATTTTTACATTTAAAAAAAATAGTAGAATGATTGCTAACATAGCTTTGTGTAAACGATCATGTGTTCGGCTTGAGAATTTTTTAAAGTATTCTGAGTTGTTTTTCATATGATCAGCTAATGAATTCAGCACAACTTCCCCAACTCCAACCTTTTTTCAAAACCCTGTTTAGCATTTTCCACTTTTTTTGCTCTATGATGAACAAGCCCTCCCTGGTTAATTATGTATATATTTAGCTACTGCATGTGTTGGGCTTATTATTGTCATCTAATTAGATGTAACTTGAACTGCTTCCTTCTAGAAAAATCATTAAAAATTCCTTCCTAATGACCTAGAGATGACAAAATGTCTGTAAAGTGTGAAGAGGCAGACAAGCACAGGAACATCGCTCTTAGAGAGTGTTAATCCAGACGCTGCGATCATCTAATTAAACAATATTTTGCTGTCATTAACATTTTCACCAAGGAATTGCAGTTATAATTTCTTTGTCAGCTGTCTCTAGATCACTTTACCTTCAAAACTAAAGTGCCATATAAAAACATTAAATTGGATGGTTTAATTAAAAAGTTTTTTTTTTAAAATGAAGCAACATATCCAGTGTTTCTGAGATCTCATTTACTGTGCCTCACTTTGATTGTTGGAGTGGATACATGTCATAGGCTTGCAATATTTAATATTCATCTTCTAAGATAAATCCTTATGAGCATAGTTAGAAAAAATACATATCTTTATATTCTCTACCTACCGCTGCTGGTGAAGCAAAGAAGCTGACCAATTAAGCATAAGTGTATTTACTAAATTTCAACTATCCTAAAGGAAAAACAAAACAATTAGTAAATAAATTCCAGACACGCCAGAGCCTAACAAGTATTACTTTGGAATTACCATACTCTTTGAATAATTTGATGAACAATATTATTTGTCATTTCACAAAGGTGTTCAGTAAAATAATTAAATAAATAATGTTGTTTCATCCTTAGAACTTAGGAATTCAAAATCTCAGAGTACCACTTAATAATTTTTTCCATGTGACATCAAATACATTGTATGTTTTTATTTCCAATTAAAAATATATGTTGGCTGTTCATGTTGTAAGGCTTTTATGTGGAAATATTTATTAAAAGCAGGTTTTAAAGTCATTAAATTTATTTAAAGTTTATTATATTAAAATGGTACTGTAAAGTTCTAGTATTTTAAAAATTACTAAATTTTTCTTAGCATTTATTTTCAAAGAACTCCACAAAGATTATTAAAAGTGTAATTATTAAAAATTACAAAAAATGTAGACAGATAAATAGCCATGAGCTGTGACTGTCAATATTAATCATTTTGTGTGTATGTATGTATAAGTTTTAAAATGCTTTTTTCTTTGTATTTTTCCAAAAATAACACTATATATTTTCCTTTATTAGAAAATCATTTCTATTAAAAGACTAATGTCTTCAAATATGGTTTAATAATTCTTTATGCACTTTTCAGTTATACTGTACATTTAAATACTGAGTTTATGTAAAGTGGCTTTTTTTCTTTTGACAGATTTTCCTTAGTATACAAGTTATAAAACTTCATCAGAAATTTTTTAACAATTGTAGTATCTAACTTTCGTCTATCGATTAATTTATATAAGTAATATATGTTTTCCCTACATATGTATCTATAGCATGAGCATTATTCTATAAAAAGACACACACACACACTGGAAGTCCTACTTTTCATTAAAATATACAGAATTCTAAAGTAGAACAGTTCCCTAGAATATGGCAGAACACTAACTTGCCGGGGACCCACTTAGGATTCCAGAAATAGCTGTGACAGGCCAATCTATACTCTCTCTCTGTACATGTATTTTAAAAAGCACTGAAAAAGATCAGGTGTTCTATATTAGCATTTATATGAACTACCAACCAATAATAAATTTTAAAGTTTAGAATTTTATAGATGGTATTTTACAATAATATTCCTGCTTTGACAGACTATTTTCATGTACACGAGACTTTGTTAAAGTCTCTAAATTGTTGTTTCTTCTCATCGGTATTATCCTTCATGATCGACTTACTAGCACTAAGCAAGTTCACTGCTTGTCTGAGCTCCCCAGCTGTGGGCCTGTTCACAGTGTGCTGTTCACGGTCACAAGGCCATTCTCCTCTCCCTCCTGCGCTTCTCTTCCTTTGTTTAAATCTCATCCACAGAGAATGTTGTGCAGTTTTCATTCTTCACTTGACTTATGTTTGTTCATCTTTTAAAATTTGGCTCATCTTCCATTTTTCATGTGCGTATTAATTCCATCAACAAACATTTGTTTTTTCCATGGGGCATTAAACACATTGTATGTTTTTAATTGAAATTAAAAATATACATTGACAGTCCATGTTGCAAGACTGTATGTGAAAATATTTGTATTTGTATGTCCCAACACATATAGATTGAAAAACCGAGGCAGCCCTTCCATTTGTGAGTTTACAGACAGGGAAAGCAGACCAGGAGAGAGTGACATGTGTTGGGTATGATGGAGGCTGTCTGCGAGCTGCGGTGGGAGTGCAGGGGAGCCCTGTGGAAGGCTATCCTTGTCCCAGGAAGTCCACATTCTAGCAGTCGTGCCTGTGCCAGCTTACACATTTAAAACAATACGTGGTTAGTGGCAAAATGCAAAGTTTCATATAATAAACAGATGAGATAGTCACCCAATAAAAAGTTTGCTAAATGAATTACTTTGGTTTGATGTTTATAATACTGGATTTTAGTTCCGACTCAGATTATGGTTTACTGTTTCTATTTTACAGTCATATTTACCAATTGCTATAAGAATAGGTATCATTTAATGTCATTTATTGCAAACAAGATGGTGTCTGCATATCTGTGTTATTCTTATGGTATAAATGTTATGTACACCAAACCGCACTGGATGAAATCCATATTACTAAATACCAGTGCACTAGCTATTTTGTGTGAAATTGGATGAAAATTTAGAAAGTTGACCATGATGATAATATTTTTTTTACCAAAAGTAATCTTGTCCAGTGAAAGTTTTCTTCGGACTCTGTTTCTTTAACAGTGATTCTGTCAGTTTCATCTGCTCACATGTTATTTCAGTACCAGGTTATGAGAAGAAACCACTGCTGTGCTCCCCTACACTTTCACACACCCATTGTGTCTCAAAATCCTTAACTGAAATGTCTAAGTCAGTCTACCAAAGACAAACAGACAAACACAACCTAAAGTCCACCAGCTCTCCACGAAAGTAAAACAATATAAAAAGAAAATGAATGAACTTAAAAGAGTAGAGGTTTGGCATGATGGCTCACGTCTGTAATACCAGCACTTTGGGAGGGCAGGGCAGGAAGATGGCTTAAGGCTAGTAGTCCAAGACTAGCCTAGGGAACATGACAAAACCCTGGCTCTACAAATCATAGTAATAATAATAAATTAGCCAGGCATGATGCCACGTACCTGTTAAGTCCTAGCTACTTGAGGAGCTGAGGCAGGAGGATTGCTTGAGCCCAGGAAGATGAGGTTGCAGGGTGCTACAACAGCACACTACACTCCAGTCTAGTTGACAGAGTAAGATAAGACCCTGTCTCCAAAATAACAACCAAAATGGAAGAATGGAAAAATGTATCTGACATCTGCCTATGTACTTTTTATCCTGGCTTCAGAGTACTTGAGTCTGCATTGATTCTTGATATAGTTTAATATAATATTCTGTTCACTAGGAATATAATTTCCAGATACATATTCATCATAACAGAATATCGTCACACAAGCTGCAAGTGTACGGATCAGCAAGGTGACTTTTGTGATCACTTTTGGAGGCTCTGGCTAAAAAGGCTCCACTTCCAAGGTTGTGATATTCTCTCCACCAGCAGAAGAGAGACTGAGCGTGGAGTACACATGTGGGAAGTTTCAGTGTGCCGAGCCTCCAAGTGCCTCTGCTAACATTCTGATTAGAACTAAGTCTCGGGGCCGTAGCGACGTGTAAGGGAGGCTGAGAAGTGTCACCCAGCCAAGGAAGAAAACAAACAACCAGTCAGCAGTGTCTATCACAGTCATATATATCATTCTAGTTACTTTTAAAGAAATTATTGTGCGAATTCATTTGAAAAACATTGTTATCAGAGCACTTTTGATTAAACAAAGATACGGTTCAATAAACAAGAGTTACTTTTCTTCAGGAATTCAATAATTACCTTACAAGAATAGAAACTGCTTCATAAGAGATTAGTGCATACACATTTCATTTCCATTTTTCTTTACTAGGACGGACATATAATGATCTGAATCAATATCCTGTGTTCCCATGGGTATTAACAAACTATGAATCAGAGGAATTGGACCTGACTCTTCCAGGAAACTTCAGGGATCTATCAAAGGTAACTTTTCAATGCATAGAAGTGAGTTTTCTTCGTAAGGCTATGGTCTAAAAGCATTTCTGTCAGAATGTGTGTGTGTGTAGGACCTCCACGGTGACCTGACATGGACCAGACATGGACCAGGTGCTCACAGCAGCACAAGAGGCCTGGTTCCTCATGGTAACCACCTCCGTGTGTTGGCCAGTTGGTTACAGTCTTTGGATGGTCACCTGAATGTTTGTAAGAGAATAAATTTGCTTGCCCTCTCCTTTTGTAGCCAGTGTTTAATCTCATTGATTCTTAGCACAGAAACTAACTATAAGAAGATAAATTAGTACTAGCATAGACAAAATGAAATAGGTATGTGACAGAGAACAGATGTAGGGAGAGGTTGCTTAGGTTGATCTCAAGTCAAAAAACGATGAAATTACTACAAAGTATGATGGCAAATTGTTTCTACCATGTATTCTTAGGTATAAGGCATATTATCTTTTATTTTCTTTTTTTACTAAACAGCACTGAAAAAACACATATTATCTTGATCAGAAAATAGGCATATCCTGTAGAGAAGCATAATGCTGAGAAGAAAATCCATTAAATTTGTCAATGGTTTGTTTAGATATAGAGAAGATGTGGCCCCAAAATTGGCAAGAAAATGATACATAATGGGGATAATAAAAAATAGATTTTTTAATTATTTCACTTTATTTGTCCAGAGAAAACTTAAGTTTGAAATTCAGTAGAGAACTAGGAACTAAATTTTAAAAGCTGCTCTCTATAGCCTAGGCTTACGTGGAAGCCCCGCCCTGAAGTTACATACTTTAGCCATAGTAAAGCCTCAGCTTATTCACTTTGAATTTGTTCCTCTCTTCTATCAAATGTGATTGTCTGGGTTAGCAGTCCACAGAGGGCTAAAAGGCGTCCGTGTATACATCTTGTTTTGGGAAGGTAAGCTCAAGGGGCCAAAGCTAAGGGTAGTATAAGCCCTGCAAATTAGGGAAACGGCATTGAAACCAATTTAAAATTAATCCCACAGATGGTTTTTAACTCGGCATGCCTGCTCCTGCCTGTTTTTGCCTTTGAAAGCCAGACTCACCCAAGTCGAAGTTCTATATTCACTACTTAACTACCTGTGTGACCTAAAGCCAGTTTCTCTGAGCCCATTTGTAATATGAGAATAAAATTATCCCATGTCATGCATACAATTGGAAGCGTCAAATGACATGCCCATTTATAGATGTGACATAGTACTTGGCACACAGAAGCAGCTCGTGAATATTAGCTACTGTTGTTACACATGGAGTATTCATTAGCCTGCTTGTAAAGCCTATTTACTAAATTTTCCATATTCTTGTGTCATTCACTCTCTGGTTCTTTTTTTATGTAACTTCCTTATCAAATCTAATTGTAAGCCCGTATGGTGGCACCTGCCTATAGTCCCAGCTACTCAAGAGGCGAAGGCAACAGAGCAAGGCTCTGTCCCAAATAAAATAAGTCTTAGTTGTAGCTCATTGCTAACTTTAGCTATAGACTCTAAAGCAGTGGTTCTCAACCTTCCTAATGCCACAGCCCTTTAATGCAGTTCCGTGGGTCGTGAGCCACAGGATGAGAACTACTGCTGTAAAGGAACCTAAGAGATCAGTTAGCCATTATCTTAGTGAGAGTCATAGAGCTGGAAAAAAAAAGAGAGAGAGAAAATAGCAATTGAATTCTAACATGCTTGCAAATGAAAGCTCACATAGCTGACATGAGGCCAGCATTTACAGCGGGGACTGCACCAAGCTGGAGATGCGTGCTCAGCTACACTGAGGAGTTGGGACGCAAAGATTCCTGAAACACTAACTCAGCCAGGGAAAACGTGGCACTCTGTGATTCTGACTTAGGCAAAGGTTTCTTAGGACAGAAAAAGCACTCCAAAAAAATTGAATAAATCGGATTTTATAAAAATAAAAAGAAAAATGTGGCACTCACCATGATTAATACTGATTATGGAAGGCGTCTGGCAAAATATTTGCTGGTAATCACAGATTTTTAGTTTATCCACGTAGGAAAAATGAGATAAGTTAAATGAGGAAGTCACTGTTCCCAAAGTAACTGGAAGATATAAACATTCTTGAAAGTTTTTAAGCTGATCATGTACATGTGTTCTTCTAATTTTATATAGTGCTAAATAAATAATAGAGGTAAAAAGACGGAGCCTAAGTAAATTGGGCAAAGTGAATCCCAGCTGTGTTTTTGCAAACCTGGAGTCCTTCATGCTGTAAGCAGCTGAACCCATGAGCTCTGAAAAGATAGATAGCTTTTTCTTCCAATTCTACTCTATCCCATGCTTTAGCAATTTGTTCTTTATATTCTGTCACACTAGCATGATAGGAAAATGTTAGCAAATTAAAGCCTCTTGATATGTTAATAAATTACTCGTGCATTGTTCCCATGCTTCATTGAATTTCCTAATGGGAACTTCTTACAAATGGGCTAGAAACCTAAGACTATCCTGTATAAAAATCATTAACAAACAATATTTTAATGTATGAAAATATATCTTATTTTACGCCTAATGGGAAAATGACATTTGAAGTCTAACAACGTAATTGGAAGAAAAAAACTACAGCGCATTATTATTGCATTGGAGAGATGTCCGGTACGTAGTGTGTGAAATTCTTACAAGCCGTACTGCAGGTGAGGCTGTCAATGGAGACTTTGTTACCTTTCTGAAGTTCAAGGAAAATTTGAAATACTTGAAAAATAATATTAAGCAAGAATATTCCAAGAGATCATTAGCTACAGAAGTAGTTGTTTCTAAACAAAGATTGGGAGTCCTGATCCAAGTAATAATTCCTAGCAATGAATAATTCCAGAACTTGGGTCAGTAAAGAAGCAGTACCCCAAATAATTTTTATATTCTTTACTGTGTAAAAAATTAAGACGCTATGAAGTATACAATCCTACAAAAGTTGACTATTTCTCTTCTTTGTCTATACCGCCACATTTTACTGGCTTCGTGAAATTCTGTATTGTTATCAATTAGGAAACTGTTGAAGGAAAGTTTCAGAAAACCCAACTCAAATTAGCTTGTATAATATTTCAATGTTATTGGTTCTTTAACTGAAAAATTCCGAGGAAGGTTTGGTTTTCAGCAAGATTTGCTCAGTGGTTCAGATGAAACCACCAAGGAAACACGTTCTTTCCATTGCTCTGTTCTGCCTTTAGCTGCTGTGGGCATCGTACTCACCTCCCACTGTTCAGCCTCCAGTAGCTGCGAGCTCTCCAAGGCCCTGTAGCAGCAAAAGGGGGGCAGCACTCCCAGACTGCATGTTATATTGTCCAAAGGAAAAGAGAGAATCTTGCCAGGTAGCTCCCCTGGAAGGCAAAAATCTCCTCTTTTCTGTCCGAAATCTCGGAAAATGTCTCATGATCCATCAGTGCTGCGTAAGAGGGACGAGATATATTGGAGAAGGGACCCGACAGTATTGGAGAGGGAGCCCGACAGTCATTTTCCGTGCCTAGAACTAGAGGGAGAGCCAGGATCATACAGGAATCTAAGAATGGCCAATGGGCCAAAAGAAGAAATTAGGACTCCTGTGCTCAAAGGAAAGGGAGCTACTTGGTGGTCAGTAAACGATTATAAAGTACCAAATACAGTGTATCGGAGAGTTTCTTTATGTTTTCATAATGAAGAGAATAGCAAATAAATTACAGATTTATACACGCATAGCTACTGCATAAAAGGAGTTTTGCAAGGCACTAAGAGAACTTTATAGAATAGTCTTAACTTTCGAGGAATGTTCTTTGTTCATGAGCAGAAAAAAACAAAAAGGTAGCATAACACTTATTAGTTCTACACAATTATTATGTATGGACATTAACTGAAGTCAGAGATAAATTTCCCATAAAAGTAACAAAGCTCAAGCTTTCATGGCCCTTGATTTTCAGGGAAAATCATACATTGCATACATTGCTCCTGACTTTACATTCATTGTCTCAAATAGCCCTCTCCTACAAATTTTGTAAGTTTGAAGTCCACAAAATCTGGATTAAACCTCAGGGCAAAGGAAGGAGCTATCTCATGAGTAAACATGGGTAGCTTCATAAAGAGGCAGTTGAGAGGGGTATTTTAAACATCTCGGTATACCAGCTGATAGGTCTTCAATACATATCTGATCAGGTCCATGATTCACCAATTACACCTACTTCTTAAATATTTCCCCAAACCTTCTGAGAGTATTGACAAGACAATGGGTTTCCATTTCATTGTTAAAGCAGCATCTAATAACAAAGTCATGTTGAAAAAGTTATTTTACTGTTTTTATAGCATTGCACAGATTAGAACAACAAATGAGAAACAAAGTAAATAAAAGTGATGTCTCTAGGTGGCTGTACTTTCCCTGAGGCTTTGAGGACAGAATGAGGCGCCAGCTGGAGATGGCCTTCTGGGTCTTGCCCAAGTCCCTGCTACAGCTGGTTCTGTAGCATTCGGTTCTCATTCACATAGGAAGTTGGACCCTTGGAATTTTTTCGGTTTTCCTCACTGGATGCTAGGAAAGGTTAATCCTGGAATTATCAAACCTTTTCTATTTTCCTTTATTTGTGTCAGTATTAAAATTGAGAGTCAGAGAAAAATGTAGAGGTCATAACTGGAATGTGGAAATATTGCAGGCTTAGCTCAAACATCTGTCTGTCACATGTTGGACAGACTTAGGATGCTGTCTAAGCTCTCTGAACTTCTGTTTTCTCCTCTTTAAAATGAACACAATAATCTGTACATGATAGGGTTGTGGAAAGTAGTTAAGGCACCTAGTGTGATGCCTGACGCACAGTGGCCTTTAGTGAGTGGCAGCTACAAACTTCTATCAGTTGAGCGTTCTTCAATTACACTTTAGTGTAATTGAAAAAATCTAGTGAAAGATTATTTTATTCAACTGTTTATGTTTTATTATAACAAAATGAAAAGTAATACCATTTAATAAAATACTTCTCTTTTTCTTTCTTTCTTTTTTTCTTTTTTTTTTGAGACATAGTCTCAAGCTGTCGCCCTGGATAGAGTGCCATGGCGTCACAGCTCATACCAACCTCCAACCCTTGGGCTTAACCGATTCTCTTGCCTCAGCCTCCCCAGGAGCTGGACTACACGTGCCCATCACAGGGCCTGTCTATTTTTTTGTTGTAGTTGTCATTGTTGTTTAGCTGGCTCGGGCCAGGTCCAAACCTGCCAGCCCCAGCGTATGTGGGCAGTGCTCTGACCACTGAGCTATGAGCACAAAGCCTAATAAAATATTTTTCATGCAATAAACAGCTTTATCATCTGTTTAAATTACTAGATTATCAGACCTGTAAATGTTGAAACACTGATGTTAAACGTTTATTGAAACTTTAGATGTATATTTATTTAGACTAAAGTGTTTCCTTATTCTTTCTTTGGTCCACTTAACTGAACAGCTGAAGAGTATAAGAGCAAGAAATTTCCTTATTAGTAAGATTTATTGTACTTCTCATTTAGTTAGACACCACAGGCTCAAGTTTTATTTGTTATATGTATAGGATATAGGCTGTGTTTATTGTTTGATAGGAGGGAAAACAAATGAAACCATCTGTCATTGACCTATCTTTTCAATATTAAGCAACAGTGAGTATAGAGATTTGCTTCCCCTGATTTTTACAGATGCTCCTTATAAAGATGTGACCTGGTGGTGAAATTCATCTTAAAACATGATCTGTGCTAGTGCTTTCCTTATTTACATATACTATTACATATACTATTTACTCATATGAACTTGACTGTTAAATTATAGCTGGTTACATGCCTTTGACTTAAAGCACAGTCTCTACTCATTAAAATGTAAACAGAATTTTCCTATTTCCTAGTCATGCCCTCTGATAAGTGAAATAGTTTCATCACAAAACCAAGTCCTACTAATATTGACATGAGCACAAGACATTACACACACCCCTATTCATCAAGTGGAAAAAATATATTTTGTTAACACAAGAGTTGTTTGACTGACAGATGATGATAAGCATAACCATTTTCCCAAATTATTATGCCACTTAAAAAAAGGAAGTGATAATGCCTGAGGCTTTGAAATGTGATAATGCAGCAGAGTGCACTGAAGTGTGAACACTGCTCAGCCGTTCACCCTTGATGCTGCCAATGTCTGTACCACGTAGGAAGGAGTTCTCGTCCTTAGTGTGGGGAATGCACAACTCAGCCGTCTCGAGCAAGTTTCTGTGATTATTTCATCTTTCTTTGTCACCACAGCTTAACATCTAAAATGAAATTAGTTCCATGTACTTTAGTATAATCTGTCTAATGCTTAACTTTTTTTCTTTTGTTTATTAAATCATAGTTGTGTACATTAATGCAATCATGGAGTATTATGTGCTGGTTTTATATACAATTTGAAATGTTTTCATTGAACTGGTTAACATAGCCTTCATGGCATTTCCTTAGTTATTGTGTTCAGACATTTATATTCTGCATTTAGTAAGTTTCACCTGTACCTTTCTAAAATGCACCATAGCTAATGCTTAAATTTTTAACTACAAAACATAAAGTATGGGCAAAGCTAAGTGTATTAGTAGCTGACTATGATGATATAAAACTTACTAAAAGATAAAAGAACCAATGTATAAATTTAATTGTATACAGTCTACCAAAACTTCTTACTGCTAAAATTGAAATATTTGTCTTAATATATGTTGAAAATAACTTTAACATATAACTCACAATTTGTAGAAAGTTGTTTTGTGAGGCTTGTTTATATGGCAATGCTGAAGAATTACTAATTTAAGGTCAGGTATTTACTGGCAGTATTCATGGTTTTTTGTTTTTTTTTTTTAATTTCAGGTTAATGTGAAGGCACACATGATTAGGTGACAGTGTTTGCATTTGTAAGGTAAAGTCCGGGTTATAGCTGTGCCCTTGACCCAGGAGGTGTGCCATCTGCCCAGGCATTGTTCCCGCTGGGTGGGACCCTGCTGGTCCCTCTCCCCTACCCCCTACTTGAATTTAATTGAGTTTTTCTCTCAAGTGAGCACATAGTTGTTAATCTACTTGTTTCTTTTTTTTTTTTTTTTTTTTGGAGACAGAGTCTCTCAAGCTGTTGCACTGGGTAGAGTGCTGTGTCGTCACAGGTCACAGCAACCTCAAACTCTTGGACTTCTTAAGTGATTCTCCTACCTCAGCCTCCCAAGTAGCTGGGACCACAGGTGCCCACCACCACGCCCAGCTATTTTTTGGTTGCAGATGTCATTGTTGTCTAGCTGGCCAGGGCTAGATTCGAACCCGCCAGCCTCCGTGCATGTGGCCGGCACCATAACCACTATAGTACGGTGCTGAGACCAATTTACTATTGAGCACATATGATGCTTGTTTTTCCATTCCCGTGATACTTAGGAAAGTGTTCTCCTACTCCATCCAGGTTGCTACAAAAGTAATATACTGTTTTAAATTCATGGGATAATCATTTATTTAAATTAATAATTTTATTCATGCACTTATTCTTTTATTCCACAAGCATTTATTGCCAACTTACTTTGTACTAGGCGCTAGAGACACAAAGACAATAAGAAGCAGTTCATATTGTTAAGAATTTGTGGTCATTTTTCATTTATCTGATACCCATCAAGCTATTTTCTTCCTAATCAAAAGAGAAGAAGAATAAAGAAAAATGCAAAGAAAAAGTTGATTAACACCCACTGTGGTAAGCAGAAAAAATGAGGTGTTTGTTTTTTAGATCTCTACCATTGCTTGTTGGGCACACTTAATGGGTGACCGAGAGCTTTGCGGATTTACACAGAACTTCCAGACCAGTCCTGGGCTCTGTCTGCCTCTGCTCTTTTGATTCCTTCCCATTGAGCCAATTGTCCTGTTATTTCAGAAAGAGAGAAGGGAAAAAAATACTAGCTAGGGCCTTTGCTACTTTGAAAATTTTAGGCTATTAAAAAAGGAACAGAAAACCCCAGGAGCATTTTCTAGTCTATGCTCCTGGCACTCCCTACAGAAGGGAAGACAGCCTGCTTCGTACACTCTGCTTCACCAGCCACGTGCCACGTCTGCATCTAACGGAGCAGCAGGGGCATGCCAAGCTAGGTCAGACTGTGCCTTTAACCTTTCCTTTCTGCTGAAACAGAATATTAAATAGAAGTGATCTTGAAACTAATTTGTAACCCTATCATTATCCTCCCACTTATAAGATACTGAGAAAACTTCTAGAACTTACCCATGAAGATTTACGATACTCTATCATTTTTAAGGAAAAGTGTTTTCTCACTAAAATATTTTAAACTAATTTGCTTAAGAATTATTCTGGGATAACAGTAACGGTAACAGCCAACATTAGGCCTGCTTACCATAAGTCAGGCGTGTGCTGAGCATGGGTTTCTTGTTTTACCTTCCCAACCCTGATGACTTTGCAGTGGTCGTGCAGGTCGCAGCTTCTTTCGCTCCTTGTCAGTTGTTTCCCACCATACGTAGGCAGGATAGTGTCAAAATAAATAAATAAGGAAAGGCCTGATGGCTTACAGTGATTACCCCAGCACTTTGGGAGGCCAAGGCAAGAGAATTGCTTGAGAACAAGAAATAAAGTAAGTCCCTGCCTTTATAAAAAGTAAAAAATTAGGCTCTGTGCCTGTGGCTCAGCAGGCTAAGGCGCCAGCCACGTACACTTGAGCTGGCGGGTTCGAATCCAGCCCAGGCCCACCAAACAACAATGACGGCTGCAACCAAAAAATGGCCGGACATTGTGGCGGACACCTGTGGTCCCAGCTCCTTGGGAGGCGGAAGCAGGAGACTCGCTTGAGCCCAGGAAATGGAGATTGCTGTGAGCTGTGATGCCACAGCACTCTATCCAGGGTGACAGCTTGAGGCTCTGTCTCAAAAAAAAAAAGTAAATAATTAGCTGGGCATGGTGGCACACACTTGGTAGCACTAGTGCTACTAGGGTGACTAAAGCCAGAGGAGGACCTGAACCCAGGAGTTTAGGTTTCAGTAAGCTATAGATGATGCCACTGCAGTCCAGCTAGGGCAACACAACAGAAGGAGACCCTATCTTAAAAATTAATCAATAAAAATTTTAAAATAAGCCTGATGGCCACTGTGACTTATTCTTATAATTCCAACCAGGTATTCAAGACCAGTCCGGGTAATATAGCAAGACCCCAATCTATACAAAAAAAAAAAAGTTACTAATAGCCGAGCATGGTGGCTTGCACCTGTAGTCCCGGTTACTTAGGAGACTAAGGCAGGAGGATTGTTTAAGCCTAGGGTTCAGGGCTGCATTGAGCTATGATGGTGCCACTGCACTTTCAGCCTGGGTGACAGAGCAAGATCCTATCTCAAAAATGAATAAGTGAATAGGCCTGATGAGTAGTTTGTCTTCTAGATGCTCTCCACCTTTCCTAAATGCCCACTTTTTATATGCTACCAGACAGAAAAAGAAAGCGAGTGAGCCATTGGATACCTCCAAAGCTGTCAGTCCTGCATGGGGCCAACATATCTGTGAATGTGCTAGGAAGCTAATGAAAATGCAAATTCGGATTGAAGATTATCTTTCTTCATAATACATAATTCCACCCTATGAAAAAGTAAAAAAAAAAATACACTCAATTATACCCACCAAAATAAAAGTCTTAACACTTCCTTTTATTGTTGCTTCATTACTTCGGGTTCTGTTCTTTACAGTTTATTTGGAAATTATGTAGTGATTAGTTGAAGTTCATGTGATGAGGAAAGGCTATATTAAGCAAATTAATAGTGTCTATAAAATGGGAAATTTAGTCCACTTATGGAAACACAATTTTCACACATTTTAGAGAACACGTTTTGAAATTAATCATTGAAGCATTCTTATCTATTAGAATAAGAATTAGAACCCAAACATAAGTACCACAGAAAAGTCTTAGTTTGATTTGAATGGGTTTGCTTTGGTTTTGTGCTATATTGTAATTGATTTTGACTTTTTATTATGAAAATTTTCAAGCATAAGGAAAAATACTAATAATAATTAATGCCCATTTAACCAATATTTAAATGTTATAATTATTGACATTTGAGCATTCTTTTGTTTTGCTAAAGTATTTTAAGGTAAATTAAATATGTCATGATTTACCCCTAAATATTTCAGTATGAAAAATAACATTTTCCATGTAACCAGAATACCATTTTCACATCTAACAAGACTTACAATCCCTAATTTTATGTAACATTATGCCTATAATCAGAATTTTCCAATTATCTCCCATGACTCTTTAAAAATTACTTTGTGTAAGCCAGGATTCAATTAGTGACCACACAATCCATCTAATTCTTCTGTCTTCTGCATCTTTTAGGCAACAGCAGCTCTCAGCCAGCCCCTTTATTCGGGATGTTGACTCATTATAGAGTATGCCAGTTATCCTAGAGAAAAGCTCACCTTCTGGATTTGTCTTTTTGTTTCTCATGTTTTATCTAGTAAGGCTTTGATATATCCTGATTCAAATACCAAAGAGTGAAGAGTAATACTAGAAATTGATATTTGGAAATACTTGGTCAATAAAGCTTGTTTGTCAAAATACAAAGTTACAATAATTGATTAAAATTCATCAAAATTAAAATGTTCACATTTAAAAGATATTTGTGTGCCATATAATGGAAAAATCCGACTAAAATTTTATGCGTGAGATAACCAAATTCCTGATTAAACAATAAAAAAGGAATGTAAAGGGAAGTCCAAAAGTCTCTATCATTCCCACTCCCCAAAGGCAACTATTGTTCAAGTTGCATGTGTAGTCTTAAAACTGTTTTGCTGAATATTTTAAAAATATATATTACATATATGATAGGATTTTTAGAGAAACTTTGATAATGCTGTATCATACTGTTTCTGTAAGTGGCTTTCCTTAATCCTAGTGCTACTAATGATAATTTAATATTACCTCTAATCCATTCTCCATCAAACCATTGGAGTTAACTTTCTCAAGCCTAACGTTTTATTTCTATCCCACTTAAAACTATTCATCGAGTTTCCACTGCACATATGCTGGTCTGCAAAGCCCTGTGAGTGACCCTGCCTGTTTTCTCACCTCATCTCCTAAACTCTTCTTCTTGATGACTCTGTTCTAGGCACACTGTCTTTCTGTTCCTTTAACATGTCATCCAGATCCTTCACACTAGCTTTTTCTCTGCCTGAAACTCTCTTACCCATGAATCTCCCATGACTGGTTCCTTCTCATTCATGCTCAGGGGCACTTCTTCAGCAATATCTTCACTCTGACTAAGTCATTGTGATCCTATAAATTATCAGTTATTTAAGTGCTCTTCTGACAATCGAAACAGAATAATAGGATAGCAGTGATTGAATCAGAATGAAGACATCGCTGAAGAAGTGCCCCTGAGCGTGAATGAGAAGAGACCAGTCATACGAGATTCATGGGTAAGAGAGTTTCAGGCAGAGAAAAAGCTAGTGTGAAGGATCTGGGGCTCGGATGACATGTTAAAGGAACAGACCTTGTTTATCTTACTCTAAGTCATGTTGACACAGTAGACCCTCAATATTGATTGAGTTTATCTTGGAATCTTTTGAAATCAGCATTTATAATAGCATATTGGTATATCATCATTTATTTAACTAGTCCCTGATTGGACATTTAGACTATTTCCAGGCTTTTAATTTAAGAAATACCTTTATATTTGATTCTTTCCATATTATAAATTCCTTAAAGAGGAATTACCGGATCTAAAGTATGTGTATTTTTAAAAAAATACTACCGATTTGCCCCACAAGAAATATATACTGATGTATATGCACACCAACATTATTATGACATATCATGTTTTCCTACAACTTGGACAATGCTAACATTTTAGTCAAAAAAATAATTTTGTTTGACATTTGAACAGTTTTGAGTATACTTATAACTTTTGGTTGCATGTCATAGAAATTTCAACTTAAACTGGCTTTAATTTAAAATATAAAGTTTTTATTAGCACAAATAACAGAAATCTAGGGATGAGTCAGCCTAGGAAAACTGGCAAGATGCCACTTTTCTTCACTGGCTTCAGTCTCAAACAGGCTTCCTTGTGTTATAGCAGTGATGACTTCGTAACCCCGCTAGGAAAACAGAGTGCTTCTTTCCCAGATAGTTGAAGCAAAGTTACATTGGATCAGCTTGAATCACGTGCCCATTTCTGCAGTAATGGATGTGGATTAATACAATACCCATACGGATAAATATGTTGAGCAACAGGTCTAAATTCTATGCCCATCCAAGGAGTCGGGGAATGAATTCAGCCACCTGCACCAGGTAGACCAAAAGTGGGGAAGAAGTAGTTAATAAGTAAGAAGGCATAATGCATGCTAAACAGAAAAAAGAAGAGATACCTGTTACATTGTAGAAGCTGGTACCATTTATCCTACATATGTTGGAAATTGGCATTCATTTTTTTATGAATTTCCTATTAATATAGTTGGCTCATTTATTTAATTAGGTTGTTCATACTGATTTGTAAGAGCTCATTTCTACTAGCTCTTTATCATATGTATTATAAATATTTTTGAGTTTTGCCTAAAAATTTTGTCTAAAATTTCCACATGGAAATTTTCTACAATAATACCAAATTTTCCACATGAAAATTTTATATAATAATACATCATTGGGTTAATCAGCCTTCATTTATGTAACTCATTTTAAAAGAGCTTACAGAAATGAGATTACAGAAATGAATAAAAGATGTGGAATATCCACGAAGAGCTAGTCTACTAGATTAAAAAAAGGTTCTAAACTTGCCTAACTGTCACCAGATGGTGTCCTGTAAGGCTGCACAGATGCATTTTGAATCGTTTCCAAAAGAATGAGTTGAAGTTCCTTGGTCAGATAAGAAGGGAGGCAGGGAATTTACTTAGCACAGAACCTTCTGCAGGTATGGTTTCTGCATTGTCATAACTGAGAACTTGTGGAAAGATGATGTGACTGAAAAAACAAAAAGAAGAATTCTTGAAACCTCTTCGCAGGATTGTCAAGCTCTTGAGTATTATAATGAAAGAGAACAAGATAACTTAGATACATCATAGATGTATGAATCTGTATGTATGACAGATGAATCACCTGTGCCCAACTTCAAGCTGTGTCTGGCAAAAGTCAGCTGGTTCTGTATAATACGTAGCCACTCGCTAACAGTGGCTTTCCTCAGTGTCCTCACCTGTAACATAAGAGGGTTACCGTAGTACACCTGTAAGGGTCCTTCTGCTTCCAAGGATCTAGGATTAGATGAGGAATTAAGAAGGCAGTTATTGAGGGAAAAAAATCACATCCTAGAAAATCACAGACTAGAATTTCATATTTAAGAATGAAAACAAAGCAGTGGTATAGAAAGTGGAGACCCAGGTAGGTACCTATTTCCCTGCTATAAAATTAGGTTCATAACAAATATTTCACTGATGTTAGAGACTTATGGAACGCTGTCTAGAAAATAGAAGTGTATATGGTATCATTACTAGTTGCAGTAGCAGTGGTGAACTCTTGAACATTTTATATATGCTGGTTGAGTATTCCTTATCTGAAATTCTTGGGATCAGAAGTATTTCAGATTTCAGACTTTACCGGATTTTGAAATATTTACATATAAATAATAAAATATCTTGAGGATAGAACCCAAGTCTGAGCACAGATTTATTTGTGTCATATATACCTTATATACATACTTTTTTTTTTGGCCTGGGCCAGGGCTTGAACTCGCCACCCCCGGTATATGGGGCTAGCGCCCCACTCCTTGAGCTACAGGCACAGCCCTTTATATACATACTTGAAGGTAATTTTATACATTATTTTTCAATAATTTTGTACAGGAAACAAGTTCATATTAAGTACTTATGTATGGAGTTTTCCACTGATGACATTGTGTTGGCACTCAAAAAGTTTTGGATTTTGGAATATTTGGGGTATGAAATTTTCAGATTAGGGATACTCAACCTGTATATGAGTAGAATCCTATTATCATTAATCCTGTTATTAAAAGTATGTCTATTTTTTAATGATATGTAAGAATTCATTGTTATTAACATTTCTTTGAATAGATCTGATTTCTCCTCAAAAAAGTTTATCTTAAAAATTATAATCCACTTTGATGACATTGATCATTCCATAAATCAATCCATATTTAATTTATTAAAATCACTCTAGCTCCAAATTCAATATTTTATTTTTCTCTAAAAGCCCTTCTAATGTCTCACATATACCGTTTGTCTAATAAGTATTTTTTATTTATATAATTTTTATTGGTCATTTTTGCTTGTTTAATTTATATGTATAAAGTATATAATATGTGTTGTAAAAACAGGATTTAATACAACTTGCAAGTTTTTATAAAATAGAAAAATATTGAGAGATCAAGGTAAGAGAATAGAAAAGGAAAATAAGTGGAACAACAACAAAAAAGTTACCCCTCAGAAGTATGTACCAAAAGGATTCTCAGCAGAATATTTCAAAGTACAAGTCTAAGTAGCACTGCTTCTCTTGCATGTTACCAGCTGGTAAAAAAGAGTGTCATGAAAACAGAAAAGATATTGTTCTGTCATTAAAAAGAGAGAGACATATATAGAAAAGAAAAGAAAACACTGAAGTAAACAAATTTAAACAATTTGATTTATCATAGTTTTTCTCAGAGCACTTGATAATGTAACAGGCATCTGTCAGGATTTTTGTTGAATACAATAAAATTATGAAGTTTTTTTACAAAAACAAAGCTTTTTTGTGGCACTTAAGTCTGAAACAGGATTTCTCTGTTTGGTATTCAAAAAGGGGAATTAGGCAATATGCAAGGGTGTAGTGTATGCCCAGCTACTCAGGAGGCTAAGGCAGGAAGGTTGCCTGAGTCCAGGAGTTCTGGACTGTAGTGTGTGCCAATCAGGTGCCCACACCAAATCCAGCATTAATACATAAATATGGTGACCTCCTGCGGGTGGGGGGGGAGGGCGGACACAGCAAGTCAAAGCTCCCAGGCTGATCAGTGGTGGGATCGTGTCTGTGGATAGCCACTGCATTGCAGCCTGGGCAGAGTGAGACCTATCTCTAAAAAGAATAAAATAAAAAGGGGAAATTAGACTGGGAGTGGTGGCTCACACAAGTAATCTCAGCACTTTGGGAAGCTGAGGCAGGAGGATCACTTGAGGCCATGAGTTCAAGACCAGACCAAGCAACATAGCAAGACCCCTTGAGTATACAAAAACTAGAAAAGTTAGCTGGGCGTGGTGGTATGTACCTGCGGTCCCAGCTACCTGAGAGGCTGAAGCAGGCAGATCGCACAAGCCAAGGAGTTCAAGGTTTCAGTGAGCTCTGGTGATGCAACTGCACTCTAGCCTGGACAGCACAGCAAGACACGGCCTCAAAAAAGGCAGTGGGTGGATATCAAACGGGAAGAATAGACAAACTCCTCAGCATCGTTCCTTCAATAACCACAACAGTGGTGTTTCATGTAGACATGCTAATGTATACATAACATTGTTCATTTTAAAAACTGAATTATGGTAATAAAGTTTAGTAGGGATAGAAGTTTTTACTTTTGATCTTTGCAGTGTTATTCATTTGCATCATTTTCCGTTATCCTGTTACACTGTTCACTTGTAGCATAAAAAATCACAGGAACAAAACAGGAATAAATCTAAAAACAAGTTTTAAATTTTTAGTTTAACCTTTTTATATGGTTAACACCTACAATGCACAGATGTGGCTATATTTAAATGCCCACTGTTTGACAGGAAAGGAAATTAGTCATGGATAAAAATTGGAAAAAATTACAAAGTAAATTTCTAAATTTCATTAAGTGTAGCCTTACCTTTTCACCAGAGTGCTTACCTTATTCATTTGCTAAATTCAAATGGTATAAGTAGATGGGAAGGGAAATGATAGAAAGATGGACAAATGTGATATGATATATGATATGTATCTGTCTGTATCTTGTAAGTAAATATATCGTCTATGACACAATTCTCATTTCCCAAACATTTTAAAGATATTTGCTGTTAAATGATTGTTTTTTGAGTATCTGGATCAAAATGGTAGAAAAGAGTAAATACAAACCAATCATTTACATTATGCATCATAAAATTCATTTCTAATTACATTAGGTAAAAATTCAAAAGTAGAAATATATTTTAAGAAATCAGTAATGAAGACATATATAGGCTTAAACACTATGCAGCTATTTCCTACAAAGGATTAGTCTGTAAGTCACTCCGGTACAATGACTGACAAAACTTGAATAAAATAAAATACTTAATTTTAAATACTTAATTAAATACTTAGATTTATCCCTTTTTCAGTAATGTAGGAGAAAGATGAAGAGTAGAGGAAGGACCCTGCCCTTTTTTCCAGAATGTTACATGAGGTCTTATAGAACGGGCAGCGGTGTCCTGAGAGAAGGTGCAAACATTTTCTGAATGCGAGAACTCTATCAGTATAGTCATTCTCCATGACAGAGCAAAGTATTAGCATTTTAAATGCTTTGAAAAATATTTATTTAAAAAGAAGAAAAATATTTATTGAGCTAGAAAAATCACATCTGTATAGTAAAGTATAAAGTATGTAGGTAGATTTAAATTAAAAACCCATTATTTCAATTCAGTTCACTAACAGAAGTTATATTCATTCCACTTTATAGTAAATACCCTTTTACTAAAACAGCAATTATATTGTTGTTTACAATGCCATTTTTATTTCATGCTTTAATGAAATTATTAATATTGTTATCCAGAGTGTGAAAGACGACAACGCTACATATGTAGACTGTGTTAGAATGTTATCCTGTTAATGTTCTTATAGACATTAATAATTTCATCAAATGATTAATATTTTATGTAATGTTTAACAAAATTCCATTAACTTTTTTACATCTACCTAGAAAAATTTGAGAAATAACCAGTGAAATTTAAAAGAAAATAAAGTTTAAGCCTTAGAGGATTTAAAAAATATTTACACCTAAGTTTTATATTTTCGTCATTGTAATGAATGAAGACAAAACAGATTAGGAGCCTTAAAACATTAACACTCTTATGCCCAAGAAATATAGTTTTTTGTTTAAAAAATAAATTTTTTTGTTTGTATTAATAATTAAAATTAACAAAACGAACACAATTTACAAATAATTTTAAGATTCAGGATAAGCATCCTCAAGTAAGAGTTTACTCTGGAAATTCTAAAAGATGTTTAACTGCTAACATCAATGCGTTATGTGAATTAGTCTCCTGAGATCAAAAGAAAGGCTCACAGCAATTTATATATGAATTTTCTCCCCTGTGTAACATTATGCCTCCCACTGAAACACTAATTTTCTTCTGCTGCTTTTGTTAAAATTAAGCCTTGGTAAGGTCTTCATAGTTAAATAGAAATACTAAATTTTGAAATACAGGAGTTAGGTTTTTATTTTTTGGTTTTTTTTTTTGAGACAGAGTCTCACTATGCCACCCTCAGTAGAGTGCAGTGGCATCACAGCTCACAGCAACCTCAAACTCTTGGACTTAAGCAATTCTCTTGCCTCAGCCTCCCAAGTAGCTGGGACTACAGGTGCCCACCACACACCGAGCTAATTTTTGTTGCTGTTGTCATTGCTGTGTAGCTGGCCAGGCCAGGTTTAAACCCACCACCCTTGGTATATGTGTCTGGTGCCATAACCACTGTGCTGTGGGTGCCGAACCAACATGTTCATTTTTATAGTATGTAACCTAAAACTTAATAATGTGGTTATTTGATATCATAACAGTTGACTCCATACCATTAGGTCAAAATCAGACCCAAATCTTAAGCTAAGGTAGTTTGCTATTTAAAATCATGAAGCTGCTATGCTAGAAATTCTTAATGATTAAGTCTTCTAATAAGTTTGAGACAATGATCCAGTTAACACATGCTTTATTGAAGAAATAAATCAATCACATCCTAAGCATTTATTGAAGAAATAAATCAATCATATCCTAAGCATTGACAGTATACTCCACTATAGGTGTTCACATCATGACGGGTAAATGGCATGGTGGTGCTAATAGCAGAGGTTTTAGTGGCCTTAGCAAAATGTTTCCAGGGAATCAGAATTGTTTGGATTATTCCATCACCCATAAGTTCATAAAAGAATAGACATTAACAGAATAAGAGTAACGTTCTAAACGAGTTTACATATGGAGGGTTGTTGACTTTCACACTCTGGATAGCAAGCTATTGAGACAAAATTTTCTCTAATATGGTTGTCAAATGATCAACTGCTTCTCCTTTTCTTCACTGGAAGAACAGGTAAAGTTTTGTTATACAGGTTGTTAAGTATGCAAGAAAATAACATGAAACTGTTGGTTTGGTCTTAACAGTTTAAACTAGATCAACTCAGATAATCCAGTTCACTAAAACATTTACTAGTCTAGAAACTGCACGTCTGAAACCAAAACCACCCTGAGCCATGACCTAACCCCACTGAGAACAGCCCACGTCACAAAGGCCCAGAGCTGCAGATGTGGAGAAAAGGGAACACGTTCGCACCGTTGGACTACAAACTAATACAGACTCTTAGGAAAGAAGTATGAAGGATCCTCAAAGAACTCAAATTAGAACTCCTGTTTGATCTCACAATCCCATTACTAGGCATCTACCCAGAAGAAAAAAAGTCATTCTATTATAATGACTTACAGGGACATTTGCCCTAGATTGTTTATCACAGTTCAGTTTACAATCACCAAGATATGGAAACAACCTAAATGCCCATCAACCCAGGAACTGATTAACAAACTGTGATATATGTGTAATAGGGAATACTATTCAGCCATAAAAAGATGGAGACTGTTTTTTGTATTAACCTGGATGGAGATGAAACACATTCTCCTTAGTAAAGTCTCACAAGAACAGAAAACCAAATATCCAATGTAATCAATACTAATCTGAAACCAGTAGACAATCTCACACATGCCCACATAAGAGGAAAACTCAATTCAGTTCAAGGGGGAATGAGGCAGGGGGAGAAAGGATGATGAGGGGAAGGAATTGGTATGTTCCCACTTCATGGCACAGTGGAAGGGCACCTGACACGCCTTCTGGGTTAGGACACAACTACAAGAGGGACTCTGCCTAACAAACACAAATACTGTAATCTAATTGTGTCTTCACATTAACCTGAAGTAAAAAAATATATATATACACATATGAGTCATATTCTTGGGCAGCGTTTAGCAAATATAATCATTTATAATTAATAGTAAAATCCAATATGGTTAAAAAGATAATACAAAAAAGTATATTAATGCTCTGTGGTTAAAATGAATTAACAGCAAAATAGTTTTAAGATTAAGACTTATCATCTACAATGTCTAATATGATTGTATTAAACAAAATATTTCCTTTCTCTTTTCATAGCCAATTGGTGCTTTGAACCCAAAGAGAGCTGTGTTTTATGCAGAACGTTATGAGACGTGGGAGGACGATCAAAGCCCACCCTACCATTATAACACTCATTATTCAACGGCAACATCTACCCTGTCGTGGCTTGTTCGAATTGTGAGTATTTTCCTTAAGTTATAGTTTGCTTTCAAAACTTCAAAAGTTTAACATAAGATCAAATACACTTGCAGTTTATTTCAAAGATTAGAGATGAGTAAAATAGAAATTAAATACAGTAGAACCCCCATAGTTGACCACCTCCGTAAGTTGACCTAACTTCCATAGACCAGACATGCACCACATGGCCATATCGGTACAGCAGGCCTAGTTCCTTATGTTCACCACCTCTATATGTTGACCAGTCTGTTACAGTCCCTTGTGTGGTCAACTTACAAGGGTTCTACTGTATTCCAAACTGTAGCAAAACTAAACTTTTTTAATGAGTTGCCTCATTTGCAAAATTGAGTAAGAGGATAGGTTACCATGAGCTTCTTAAACCTAGAGCCCGTCTCCTTGAGTCCATTCTTGACACCTGCGGCCTCCTCTCGTAGGAGGGAATCTGGCACGTACCCTCCCCAGCTCCCTCTCTTGCTTTTTGGACAGCGTGTTTCAAAACCAGTTTCCAAATGTGAAAACCGCGATCTGTTATCTTCTCTTTCTCCTAAGATGTCAATATATTCAAGTCTCTCTGATCTAAAAAACAAACAAAACCCCTCCGTCCAGCCCCTGCCCACTCACAGCCCTTCCATCCCTCTCCCTGCAGTGAGCGCGGAAAGCACAGCCTCTGCTGTCCTGCGTGCCCCGCGCGGCACCTCCACTCTGTCGGCAGAGGGGCACACGTATCCTTTTGCTGAATGGTCTGTGTGGAGGTTGCACATTCTGTAGACGGTGCGCCCCGTATCTTAGCCGCCACGTCGCTGAAGCGTTTGCTACTCAGATTTCTTCTCTCGGTGAATCCCTTCCCCAGGATTTGTCTGTCTCATTTACAAGCGACTAACTTCAACTTCTGTCTTCACTGCATATTTCTTTTTTGCGTCCCGGAACGTCTCACAATACCATGAACACCAATTTTAAGAAACGAGCTCATCTCCCTCATGAACTTACTGTAGTTCCTCCCAATTTTTTTCTAAGTAAATGGCATGATTATTCCCCCAGTTTTCACCCAGTTGCCCATTCTAGAAATTGGGTGCATTCTTGTATATTTTCTCTACTTTTCAGCTGCCCACAGATTCTACCATCTCAATATCTCGTCAGTCTATCTCCTTTTCTCTGTTAAGTTCCCATTGTTTCTCATCTAGATTATGCAAAAGCTCATAGCCCATCTCTTTGCCTTTGATCTTCCCCTCTCCAGTCTAGTTAGGAGCAGGTACTGGAGTCAGTGCTTTTGTTTTTTATTTTTACCATAAGTGACTGAAAAGTACCATAGAATGCTAAACCAAATCTGTAAGTTAATACAATCAAAAATATTTTCTCCCCCTTACTAAGCTATACTCCAGAACACTCTGTTGTAAGCTTCTGATATGCCTCAGAAACATATTGGTAAAGCAGCATTATGAAAATGTATCTCCTATTTTCAAATTTGTTTTTTCCGTAAGCCTAAATAACAGCTTTAGGTTAGAGGTCTTCCTTAAGTGTTCTCTCCATTATAGGGAAAAACTGATCTGTCTACAAAAATGTATTATGAGGATGTTTTATGTAACTTCTAAGCCCTTATAGTTGGCAGACTATAAACAATTACTGTTGTTACAAAAAAGTTTGGTCAGAATTATAATTCAGTCTAATTTGTCCAAGATTTACCTTAATTATGTAAACTTACATTCTTTTATAAAAATGTTTCTGAGCTAGAAGTTCAGAATATTGAACTTATTTTCTTAACATGGAATCAGATACCCAAAGAGTCTATCTCCTTACTTTTGAATAAGGAAAATTTCAGTTATTCTTAAAAAATAATATTTCAGTTAAGAAAGATTTTTTAACTCTAGCACTTTTAAAGTATTATAATTTTTTTCAATTAATTTTAAAAATGTTAGATTTATATAAATGCCTATTTATCATTATAATGCAGTCAAAACAGAGTACCCTTAGTTTATGGGTGGTAATAATTAGTACCCTTTTAAGGTAGGAAAATACTTCATACTCACTCAAGAGGTGCAGGCTTTCTGGATTAAAGACACACAGAGACATGAGGGTTTATTGCTTGCATTTTGCAGGTTCAGCCACAGATCAAAACAAAACACAAAGAGAGAAAAATTTGCAAACCCAGATCTCAAACAGTTGTTTTACAATGGACACAAAATACATTCTTAGTTGATTTGAGCTGTCCAATAAGCAGGCAGACAAGAAAACAAAAGGCCTATTAAATTAGATTCCCTGATCACCAAATGATCAGACCATTAAAACCCCCCAAATTTCTAATCATTACCATTGGGAAATGATTGATTAGGTGTGCATGAACCAGAAACAAAATTAATGGCGAGAGTTAAATTAAACATTAGAAAAAAGAGTGTCAATAAAGTTAAAGTTCTCTTTGCTGTTCAAGATTCACCCCGGAAGCCAAGAAAAGATGTACCTGGGCCTAAGTGGCCCATAAGATACACTACTTCAGCTACACAGTTGATTTGGCTTCATCAGGTCAGTCCGTATGGACTTCTCCGAGAGACCTTCAGAACTATTAGAGAAGAAAATTGTTAGAAAATATTGAAACCAGCTGGGTGGTGGCTCATGCCTTTAATTCCAGCACTTTGGGAGAACTAAAGAGGGAGGATTGCTTGAGGTCAGGAGTGTGAGATTAGCCTGGACCCCCCCCCCCCATCTCTAAAAAAAATCTAAAATAAGCCAGGGGTGGTGGTACGCACCTATAGTCCCAGCTACTGGTGAGCCTGAGGCAGGGGAACCCCTTGAGCCCAGGAGTTGGAGGCTGCAGTGAGCTATGGTGACACCACTCAACTATAGCTAAGCAACTGAGCAAGACCCTATCTCCAAAAAGAAAAAGGAAACATTGAAACCAAATATTTCACCCTTGGAGGCCTTTTCATAACACTTGAGGTGCTGTCAAAGACTCATCACCATAGTAATCTACCTCCATGGGAGAACTAGGATACCTCACGCAGGTATTTTGAGAATGAGAAAAAGAGAAAAAGTAAGGAGTCATTTCTAAGAAAATGTTACCAACTGTGTTGTTTCAGAATTAAATGAGAGAATATATATGATAGTATTTTGAAATGTATAAAGTGTTATTCAGTGGTTTTTATATAATCAAATTTGTCTGAAGCTAGATTTTACAAGAATTATTTAAGTGAGCCCACACTTAAATCAGCAGCCTGAGCTAAGTTGACCTTCCATTATCCTTAACAAACTAAACACTTTCTCAAATCATAGATCACAACTCATCCTGAAGTTGATTTCTTTTTGCAGTGAGATGGCGTACAGATGCGCCTTGCAGATGCTGAGGTTGGCAGAATGCTCTGCACATACTGATCATACACATGCCCTTTTAATATTTTCTGTAGCAGTGCTGTACAACAGAAATGTAATGTAAGCCACTTATATAGGTCAAAATTTCTAGTAACTACATTCAAAAGTAAAAAAGAAATACATGAAATTAATTGTAATTAATATAGTATTTGTTAACTTGATATATCCAAAATGCTACCATTTAAACATGTAAACAATCTAAGAACTATAATTTTTTTGACACTAAGTCTCTGAAATTCAGTGTTCTTTATATTTAGAGCACACTTTAATTTGATTAGCCACATTTGAAGATATCAATAGTGACAAGTAGCTAGTAGCTACAGTATTGGACAGAACAGATCTATGGATTTGCTTTTACAGGGACTCAGTCTAAACATCTTCTATTATGCAGTAATAAATAGAAGTATCCTAATCAAATAGCTTCTTAAGTGTTTAACCAAATGGGGCCAAGAAAATATGATTGTCACATACCATCCCAAGGAGTTTCTGAAGTAAAAAATGCATTAAAATTTATGTCACTAAGAATTTATTGAGATAAAATTTTATGAAAATAAAATAGAGATTAAAAGAAGTATCCATCCTATACCTTTCAAGCCTTTTAGACGTAAAGTCATTTAACTCATTATTAGTTTCAGTGATTTTAATATGACAATGATAATAATTATTTTAAAATGCTAATTAACTATACACTTCATTACTTGAAATTAAAAATATTTTTTTAGGGCAGTGCCTGTGGCTCAAGGAGTAGGGCACCAGCCCCATATACCAGGGATGGTGGCTTCAAGCCTGGCCCTAGCCAAATTGTTGGGGATTCATTGAGGGTACAAGAAACCAGGTTACACTGATTACATTTGTTAGGTCAAGTTCCTCTTATAATTCTGTCTTGCCCCCCCAAAAGTGTGTCACAAACCGAGACCCCCCACCCCCTTTTCTCCTTCCCCCTCTCTGCTCTTCCTTTCCCCCTCTCTGCTCTTCCTTTCCCCCAACCCCCCTCCCTCCTTCTCTCTCTCTCTCTCTGCTCCCCCCTTCCCTCACCCCCACCATGTACTAGGTCATTAATTTTCCTCATATCAAAATTGAGTACATAGTATTTATGCTTCTCCATTCTTGTGATGCTTTACTAAGAATAATGTGTTCCACTTCCATCCATGTTAATACAAAGGATGTAAAGTCTCCATCTTTTTTAATGGCTGAGTAGTATTCCATGATATACATATACCACAGCTTATTAATCCATTCCTGCATTGGTGGGCATTTAGGCTGTTTCCACATTTTGGCAATTGTAAATTGAGCTGCAGTGAACAGTCTAGTGCAAGTATCTTTACAGTAGAAGAATTTTTTGCCTTCTAGGTAAATACCCAGTAATGGGATTGCAGAATCAAATGGGAGGTCTAACTTGAGTTCTTTGCGGGTTCTCCATAGTTCCTTCCAAAAAGGTTGTATTAGTTTTGCAGTCCCAACAGCAGTGTAAAAGTGTTCCTTTCTCTCCACATCCACCCCAGCATCTGCAGTGTTGAGATTTTGTGGTCCATTCTCACTGGAGTTAGATGCTATCTCAGGGTGGTTTTTGCATTTCTCTAATAATTAGGGATGATGAGCATTTTTTCATATGTTTGTTAGCCATTCATCTGTCTTCTTATTGATGGTTCTATTCATGTCTCTTGCCCATTGATATATGGGATTGTTGTCTTTTTTTCATGTGGTTTCATGGGATTAATTTGAGTTCTCTATAGATCCTAGTTATCAAGCTTTTGTCTGATTCAAAATATGCAGATACCCTTTCCCATTGTGTAGGTTGTCTGTTTGCTTTAGTTGTTGTCTCCTTAGCTGTACAGAAGCTTTTCAGTTTAATTAAGTCCCATTTGTTTATTTTTTTGTTGTTGCAATTGCCACAGCAGTCTTTTTCATGAAGTCTTTCCCCAGGCCAATATCGTCAAGTGTTTTTCCTATGCTTTCTTTGAGGATTTTTATTATTTCATGCTTTAAATTTAGATCTTTTATCAATCTTGAATCAATTTTTGTGAGTGGAGAAAGGTGTGGGTCCAGTTTCAGTCTTTTATATGTGGCTATCCAGTTCTCCAGCACCATTTATTGAATAGGGAGTCTTTTCCCCAGTGTATGTTCTTGTTTGGTTTATCGAAGATTAGGTGGTTGTAAGATGTTAGTTTCATTTCCTGGTTTTCTATTTGATTCCAAATGTCTATGTCTCTATGTTTGTGCCAGTGCCATGCTGTTTTGACCACAATGGCCTTGTAATACAGCCTAAAGTCTGGTATGCTGATGCACTCGGCTTTGTTTTTGTTGCTAAGAACTGCCTTAGCTATACGAAGTGTTCTCTGGTACCATACAAAACGCAGAATCATTTTTTCCAAGTCTTGAAAATACAAAGTTGGCATTTTAATAGGGATGGCATTGAATTGGTAGATTGCTTTGGGAAGCATAGACATTTTAACAGTGTTGATTCTTCCCAGCCATGAGCATGGTATGTTCTTCCATTCATTAATATCTTCTGCTATTTCTTTTCTCTCAGGGTTTCACAATTTTCTTTATTGAAGTCTTTCACTTCTTTTGTTAGGTATATTCCAAAGTATTTCATTTTATTTGAAGCTATAGTGAAGGGAGTTGTGTCCTTAATTAGCCTCTCATTTTGGCTGTTATTGGTGTATACAAAGGCTATTGATTTATGAACATTGATTTTATATCCTGAGACATTACTGTATTTTTTTATGACTTCTGGGAGTCTTGGGGTGAGTCTTTGGGGTTCTCTAAGTATGAGATCATATCATCAGCAAAGAGGGAGAATTTGACCTCCTCTTCTCCCTTTTGGATGCAAAATTAAAAATATTATTTTAGACATACTACAAGTGAAGTCACCTACCTCCAGTATGAATCTGAAAAGACTGTTTTCTTGATAGCTGCCATTGGGCAAACAATGAATAAATTATTACTGCAGGGTTTCTGGTTTCTCCAGATATTAACTAATATAAAATGACATATTATACTTGGCATGTTTTATTTTAAGTCTCATCCTAGACCAATAAGAATCATACAGAAGTAATCAAATCTTACTCACTGACCATTTCATCTCTCAGTAACCTGTTCAGTATGTTCAACCCTTGTATTCAAAATTTATTTATCAAACACTTCTTAGGAAGTTAAATACATGTGTAACGAAAGATTTATAAATTCATTGTTTAGAGTTTGAAACCTTCTGTATAAATTATAAATTGTTTTGAAAGCTTTACCTTAAAGCCTCTTTAAACCATAATGCATCTTTAAAAGTATATATTTATAGTAAAATTAAAATAGTAGAATCACTTTTGCAAGTATTATGATTAAAACCAAAAGATAGTGCTACTGAATAAAATATTGATGTCAGGTTTATCTTGAATACTCATATGCTTAAGGACAGTGCATGTATACAGAGAGGAAGATGAGGAAAACTTAACCAAGATTCTAATCTAAACTGGTTGCTATGGCTCACACCTGTAATCCCAGAATTTTGGGAGGCAGAGACAGGTGAATTCCCTGAGCTCAGGATTTTGAGAACAGCCTGAGTAAGAGCAGGACCCTGTCTCTACTAAAACTACAAAGAACTATCCAGGTGTTGTGGCAGGTACCTGTAGTCTCAGCTACTCAGGAGGCAGAAGGATCTCTTGAGCCCAAGAGTTTGAGGTTGCTATAAGCTATGATGCCAGGGCACTCAACCCTAGGGCAACCAAAGGATTCTAATCTAGATAATACTTTTGGGTTCTTTTAAAAGGAATGGGAGAAAATAAACTTCTGGAGTTAGACAAAAGCCACTGAACATGATGATTCCTCCATTTCTTAGGCTATAATCTGAATATAAAAGGGTAATAATTATAGCTACTCTGAAGAATGATAGAGAGGTCGGAGCTAGGCAAGATAAGAAGGCACCTGGCACAGAAAGGTTCTCAGTAGTTGTTGTTTCCCTTCTCTTTGGTCTTACTATGCTGCCTACAATTTCAAATACACATCTTTTCTTTGCTATTATTACAACCGAGGTACTACCTATTACCCCTGCATGGGCTTCATTTGGGGCTTTTAAATGGAAAGAAGAGAAGGAAATAAAAGAATCATACAAGAAGAAAAGGATTTAAGGAAAGAGTCTTAAGAGATGACTAAGAAAAATCATATTAAGACAGAAAAAATAAAGGAATTGGGCAAAGGGAGGAAGAAATGGGAAACAGCATTAGATTGTTCATGATACAATTAATTGATCTACAATCACTGCAAGGCAGGAAAGGCTGGTAGTGTCTGCCACAGGCCATTAATACTACAGGGTCTAACCAGAAATGTTTATAGCCCAATGAGTGCTAGTATTGTAATTTCTGAAATTGCTATTTAATGTATTATTCATCTGTACATCTTATGTCCCAAGCTGAAAGCTTTTTTAGTATAATTATAAAATAACTAATATATTGATATACATATAGAAAAATAGTTCAATTGACAGATGTTAGGCAAATAAATGCAAAAGTTATTTAAGGTTAACATAGTACCCGATCCTATATGTTAGTCAGACATGAGTCAAATAAAACAGAAGGCCTCGTACTGTCACCTCAAAGGTAATAAGGAGACACATAGAAAAAAAGTAATCTCCATGGTAATCAGAGCTTAAAAGATCAATGCTTACTTATAAACAAATAGGTTATCAATTTCTATTACTACCCAGCACTGTAGCAGCTGGAGGCCTTCAGGAATAATGAGAATTTATGTCAGTAATGTAGTATGTGACCGTAAAACAGTTGTTAATCAGATTTTTTAAAAGCTACTTACAACAACCTTTTGGGGACAAGACACAATTATAAGAGGGACTTTACCTAACAAATGCAATCAGTGTAACCTGGTTTCTTGTACCCTCAATGAATCCCTAACAATAAAAAAGTTAAAAAACAAAAAGCGACTTAAAACAGTAAAATGTGCAATTCTTCAATATTCTCTGTTTTGGAGTACCACCAGATTCATTTATAACTTTGTTATCAGAAATAAACATAATCCTTTACTTTAGGATTTGTTTCCACTGTGCCCATCAGTGCTATTCTTGGCACATCTACATTAAGAGTTAAAAACTAGAAAGGATTTTATGTAATTTAGGTTGAGGTAGAGATGAGCTTTCAGTAGCCGGTATAAGAAGTAAAGCTTTGCGTGTATAAATGGGTCTTCACTCACATGTGTTTAATAGGTTAAAAAACGTACAGACAAGTCTGATCCCTCTAAATTAATCTCTGCCTACTACCTATGTAGAAAATTAAATGCCTTAAATCAATATCCTAGAATAATGAAGAAGTGGGATCTGAAGATACAACTTTCCAGTCAAACATCTAGTAGTAGCAAAGTGAAGGTCACATGGTTCACACTGTAATCCCAGCATCTGGGAGGCTAAGGTGGGAGGATCACTTGACCTCAGAAATTCACGAGCAGCCTGAACAAGGCTGAGACCCTGAGACCCTGTCTCTGCTAAAAAAAAAAAAACAAAAAACAAACAAAAACAGAAAAATTAGCTGGGCATTATGTCAGGTGCCTTTACTCCCAGCTAGTCCAGAGGCTGAAGGCAGGGGGATCACTTGTACCCAATAGTTTGAGGTTGCTGTAAGCTAGGCCAATGCCACAGCAACTGAGTGAGACTCTGCCTCAAAAAAAAAAAAGTGAAAATTTAAACTCCCTCTTATTCTTACCCACATATAGCTGTGTCTCCCCACAGTATCTTGTATGTTCAGGCATATTAAACTACCATTGATTAAACAATAACTGCAAGCCTCGTACTGCGCTCAGTGCTGGAGAGACTGAGGCTAATAAACCCTAAGGAGCTCACAGTCTCGTCAACAGTGCCCACGTGCTGCAAGGCACACAGCTGGTAGACATTTTCATAACTCTGTCAGGTAAGGTACGTCAGGCTTTCTCTGCGTTGTTTTATTTAATTGTCTATAATTGCCATAATTACCCCCAAGGTATTATCTTTCCCAATTACATAAAGGAACAGAAGCGACACCAGTACTTGACACAGTCACTTAAGGTTAAGTAACTTGCCCAAGATAAATAGTTCCACCCAGACTCAAACTTAGCTCTGTCATATTTCATTTAATTTACCCATTACTAGTTCCAGAATTTTTATATCCCCATCCCCATTTTAATTAATTAAGTGATCAGATATACTACCTTTGTTTGTTTGTTTGAGACAGTGTCTCACTTTGTTGTCCAGACCTCCTGGCTCAGTGGCCCAGGCTTCTGAGGGGCTGGGACTACAGGCATGTGCCACCACACCTGGCAATTTTTGTATTTTTTTATAGAGACGAGGTCTCACTGTGTTGCCCAGGCCGGTCTTAAACTCCTGGACTCGAGCAATCCTCCCCCCCACTCGTCCCCCACCAACCTCCCAAGGTGCTAGGATTACAGATGTGAGCCAAGGTGCCCAGCCCTTATTTTTAATAATAAATTCTACAAAGAAAATTAATTAGCAAAAAGCATATCATATAATCTTTTCCCTAACTTAATTTTGGTGACATCCATTTGTCTCTCATATCACTTAAAATCCTAAACAGCAATATGGGCCTCCTGGATGCATATTGCTTTTCAGGTGAATCAATAATGCCCCGTTACCCTCATACTGTTCTTGATCTTAACTCCTTCATCTAACACCAAACAAGAAATGTTGGCAGCACCTTACAAACTTACAGAATTGATGACATGAGCCCACTCCATGTATTAGGAAGACACTTTGGAAGGGGGATACTTGCCACCATTCCCCATGCCAGCCCTTAAGGCTACTGGCAGAAGAGAACAAATGAATAGAGATTGCCTGTTAAAGGACAAAGACTAAAATGTTTAGGAAAGTGTCATGTGGATTTCTTAACATTTTTAAACCTGGTATAGATTTGGATGATTTGTCATTCTTCCCACACTCCAGAAAGGAGAATTAAAGCCTGGAGAAGGACATATGTATCTATCTCGGCTATGTTTGGAGTTAAATAAGAAATCCTCAGTCAGAATAAATCGTAATTAAACATTTTGAACTTGGAAGCAAATTTAATGATTTTTTTTTATCTTTTTACAAAAAACAAAAGAACAACACAGGAACTCCCAATATAAGAACTACAGTTAATATAAGCACTAAAATTAATTATGCTCCATATTAGTATATTGTGATAAAGTTATTCCTGGGTTTCCCGCTATGAGACATGCCCCCGATGACAGATGCCGGGTTACCCTAAGGTAACAGTCACAGAATACAGGAAGGACTAGAGTTGATCTAGTCAGTTGCACTTACTTTATTTCCTCATTCAACAGATTATTTATTGAACATGTTCTGTGTGCTAAGAGTTGTTCTAAATGTTGGAGATAAGACGATGAGTAAAATAGATATGGAACCTACTCATGGTGGGGATGACAGACAAGTTAACAGTTACAAAACAGTGCAATCCGTGCTTCAGTGCTGTTGGAGGAAATACTGGTTGCTATTTGAGCGTACTGGAGAGCCTTGGTAAATCAAGGGAAGCCTTGCAGGAGAAAACAACATGTTGGCTGGGTCTTAATGGATAAAAAGAACTTAAGACAGGGAAGGATAGTAAGGGGAAGGAGTTCTTGTTCCAGGCAGAGGGAAGATCACAAAGGACCAGCGGTGAAAGCATCCTGGCAAGATTTTAGACTGTGAGAAACAAGAGGAGCAGGTTCCAGATCTTTCACGCTCTTGCAAGACAAATTACGTAGTTCAGGCTTTCTCCTAAGAGCTCCCAAAAAGCTATTGAAGGATTTTAAACAGGGATTTGCATTTTTAAAAAGATCATCAAACCATAATGGGGTACTAGTACTTCCGGAGCCTTTGATCGTAATTGGAGATGGACAAGCCCCACCTGCTGCCACACTGCAGTGATTAGTGTCACAGAGGTTTTTCTTACTAAAGTGTTAGTATGTATGGTCTTAATTATCAGAAAGAAAAATCTGAGTAATGAATTGACAGCAGTGCCAAGTCACTTGTCAGAAAATCATAGAGCACTGGAACCTCATTTTATACAGAAGATATAAGCCCGAGAAGCAAACTGACCTGCCAGGATTGTACAGAGGCAGGTGCCGCAGCGCCCAGTCGGGCCCTGCCTGGCCAGCTCCTTCTGGTGCCTTGGTGTGGGCATCTTTCTAAGACCCTGCACTGCTTCTGCCTCAAGGTTTCAGTGTTAGTCATATTTTATGAAGGAATGAGGGCAGCTGTGTTCAGGGCACTCAGATTCCTGATTCTGGGTTTTTTTGCTTTAGGAACCTTTCACAACCTTCTTCCTCAATGCAAATGATGGAAAATTTGACCATCCAGATCGAACCTTCTCATCAGTTTCAAGGTCTTGGAGAACTAGTCAGAGAGATACCTCTGATGTAAAGGTAGGCATTTTTATTTGTTGATATTAATTGGATTTCAAAATATGTTGAAATTTTGATTTTTTTTAAAGCAGGTGAATAAGGCACTTTATCTTGTAGATTGGAACACCATTGTATTAAAGTTATACAGTACATCTAACCTCAAAGGAAATAATTTTGAACATCACAGAAAATGATTCAGGACTCTTCTATACCACTCAGTGAAGGTGTTTTCATTATTTCAAAAAATTCCTATCTAATTGAGATGGAATAATCAGGAGATGGAAAGAAAAGCCCTTAAATTGCCTTTCCTGCTGTTAACTCAATATTTGGCCCATTCCATAAAACACAGCAGGAATTGGATTTGACCTTAATGTGTCATATTGTTATAGCTTGCCCAGCTTTGGGTTTGTGTAGCCCGAGGCAATTAATAAAGCATTAATGACAAGACCCATTTAAAATGTAGGCTTTTCTGTATAGCCTTAGCTTTTACTTGACTGTGCCTGGGGATACTATGCAACAATACACATTAGATTAAACCAACACACACACAATATCCAGGAACAGCCGGAGAGCAGAGTAATTTTACAATTGGTACTATTGAACTATTGTTAAATACAGAGATTTGTTGTTCATTTATATGGGCTCTTGTTTTAAAAAAAGAAAGGAAAAATTTGTATTTGAAGCAAAAAAATATATTTCTTCTTTTATTTTTCTCATTGTTTTCCCCCATAATAAGATTACATGACCAGGTTATCACATGTGTTTCTTATTTTAAGCCCTATTTCTTTAAGGCACATTTTTTTCCTGTCACTGTCGCTCAATATAAAAATGTTATGATACCATTCCATTTAGGGTCTTAATCCAACAAAAGATACCAAGTTAAAGTCAAAATTGCCATTTACATGTTTATGCTATTCTATTGCAAAGCATTTATGAAGGCAATTACATTGTTACTGAACTATAAAAATGGGTTGAACACAACTTGTGCTCAGTTCTTTTCCAAAGCAGAAAACAAAGTGAATGGAGCCAAGGAGAGCAGGGCACCTCTGTGTGTTTTATTTGTTGCCGTCAAAGTTTGCATGTGTAAATATTAATCGACATGTACAACATATTCACATTTGGGAAAAGGTAAGAGAATTTAATATGCATCCTTTAAACTCTGAAGCTCCACATTTTCTCCCTAACAGTTGTATACCTTCATTAGACCTAAAATATCCATCAATGATCATTTAAACTGATTTGCTACCAGTGAGATTAGAGAGGGAGTCTGTTTCTTATTTAATAACACTTTGATAATTAATACAGAAAATGGGAATCTGTAGGCTCTCATTGAACAATAGTTTCCAGAATTAGCACGTGGTCATAAAAAGTACTCTGTATTATGTTTTGTGAATTAACTGTTCTTATCTATAATTGAAGCCTCCTTATCACATTTAAGGTCATATAAATCTTACGTCCGAGCTATATTCATATTATGTGACCCTATTTCAAACAAAAATGCCTACTCACTGTGATTTGACATCATCACAACAAAGAAAATTGGCTTTGCAAGTTAATCTGAAGAGTCGCCCTCACATGGCCACACCTCCTGGCCAGTCGTTCTAATGTAAGGATGTAGATACAGCTTTAGACTTCTCTCCCTCTCTCTCCTGAGAACCTTACTGATGTTCTCGACCGAGTTACGTTTCAGTCTCTAACAACCAATGCCCTGTCCAGGCTTTTCCTTCTACATTCTCCCAGCACTTTTCCTATTCAGAACTGTCGCAGAAACATTTACATTTTGTTTTTAATATGTTAGTCATACTGATTACAACTTTTGGGCTCATGAGATCACATCCTCAAGGACAAAGACTAATGTGGCTACTACCAAGTTGAGAGCTTTGGGGAGTTTTGTCCTTAAGCAGCCTTACTAAACACAAGAATGTTACCCCAGTACCTAATGCTCCTTTTTCTAACTTGGCATTACACATAATTGACAAGGTGCAGTGGCTCACGCCTATGGTCCCAGCACTCTGTGGGCCGAGACAGTTGGATTGCCTGAGCTCAGGATTTTGAGACCAGCTCTGAACAAGAATAAGTCTCCACTAAAAAAAAATAGAAATTTTTTTGTGCAATCACCTGTTGGTGGACAGTTTGTCTTTCTTTATCTCTGATATTACAAACACAAGGCTGCAGTGAACATCCTTGCTCAGACATCTTGTGGATATGTGTAAAGGGCAGTTCCTCTTAAGGGGATCGGTGGGTTAAAGGATATATACATTTTTAATTTTTTAAGAGTTTGCCAGACCATCATCCCTCAAAATGGTAATTGACCCCCTGCATCAGTGAGCCCGGGTGCTTTCTTCCCATTTCCTCCCATCACCACTGTTGAGATAACCAGGGAAGCTTTTGTAGTCTGGTACATGAAACATGGAGTTTTCTTTATTTCGTTTTGCCTTTTTCTAAGTGCAGATGAACATTTTCTGTGTATTTATTGACCTTTAAAGTGAGTCACATCTTGGGCCCATTTTTCAGTTAGGTCTTTTTCTTATTGATTTGAAAAAGATCTTAGAAATTGCAGAAAGTTATAAGTATGATTTTGTAGTCTTATAGCTTTGTCATCTTTCATTTAATGTGTGTGTTGTATGTGTATGTGCCAGCCAATAGTATGTTCGTCTTTGTCTTCCTAACATCAGAATCAAGGATCTTCATGAAAGGAATGTTACAAGGCTTTTTGTGTATTAACTGGTACTAACTGGAGAATTTTCTAAATGCATGATTAAATGTATTGATGAAAGTATACAGTATCGTTTCTCTCTGAAATAATACCTGACTTAGCAGGGAAGAATATGTTACTAAGAGTATTAATTGTTTTGCGAACCATGTGTTAAAAATCTAAGCTTTCAGTTATTATTCTTAAGCTGTTAAAACACAGCATACAATATTTTTTTAAGGAAATGTGTTTCCACTCCCAGAGAAGAAAAATACCTCTGCAGTATCTACTAACTTAGTCAGATACTCATACAAGAGAGAACTAGAATGCGTTAAATGGTTTTATTCTGTCTCTCTCCATTAATGTCGGTCTCTTCCTGTGCTAATGAACGCAAGCTGGAGAGAAGGCTTGCTGCTCAAGTGACCTTTCAGGAGAGAGGTCTCCGGAGTTGGGTCTGATCAGTTCGTTTTTACTTTATTATTATTTTTTATTTCTCTCCTCTACTACAGCCTGGGTAATGATGACATTCAATTCACTCAAGTTCTTATACTAAATCTCCTTAATGCCTTCAAAAGTTGTTATATTACTTTTTGAATAGCTATGTAGATGTCAGAAAAGGTAGCCGTGACAAAATGTCATTAAGGTGACATAGTGTAAATTAATACAGTTAATGGAGGTGCTCGCCACTGACTTATTGACCCATTATGAGCTCTTGTGGAATTAATGAATGCCAGGGCATCAGTCTTTTGGGAAAAAAGGAAGAAAGGAGATGGCAGCTTTAAAACCTTGCAGTGAATTACATTAGAAAAGTAAAACGTCTGGGTTGGATTTGATTTCACTAGGAAGCCATAAAATGGTATGCTCTCTCAGCAAAATTTATTAAACTGAAATGTCAGATTTGATGCACTAGGTATACAATTATGATAGTGTTAATAGTGGTCTTCTATCATTCTAAGACATACTTTCAAGTCCAATTTCTCAGCAGCTTGAACTTGTCATAAGCTTATAAATTAGAAATTGTGTTTGAGGATATTTTCTTATTTTTGACAGAATACATATAGTACTATTAACTGTACCATGGGGTTTTAGTGTAGCTGTTAAAATAACACAAAATGCCTGTTATAATATTCATTTTGCCAATTCTTTAATAATATTTGGTGACTTTCTGTACTGTTTTTCATTTAGGAAATGTTAAGCTACTTGGAATTTTTCCTTAAGAGAAACTTATTAACAGAAAGCTGTTGCTCAGAAGAGAGTAAGCAGAATGGTAGTGACTCCAGGCAGGCACCAGGGGCACGTGTCTCTGCGGGGCCACGCTAACATCATAGTAGAAACCCATTTGTCTGAATAATGCTTAATAGTTTTCAAACATGATTTTTGTTGGTTATTTGATACAGTCTTCAAAACAGTCCTGTGAGGTAGCTGTCATGAGTTCTGTTTTCTAAAGGAGGTGTGTAGACATTAAGTGACTTCCCTGAGTCCGTGCTCAGTCAGGTGAAGAGGCAGCAGGACCAGCCCTGAGCCCATTGCTGCGTTTTCAGTGCCCATGGCCTTCTCTGTGGCCATGTCGTCATATGCAGCCACTTCCACTATTTTAGAGTAAACTGAGCAAATTACCCTTTGGTCATTTAGTTCTTTTAACAAACCACCCCAAAACTTAATGGCATAGAGAAATAATAATAACCACTTGTTTGCACACAGTTTTGCCATTGAAGCCTTGGGTACAGTTTGCATCTGATCCACGTGGGATCAACTGGGTTGGTCTGTTTGGGCCTGGGGGTCTCAGGGTGACTCCCACTGACATGCTGATACCTTCACAAGGAGGCTGGAACAGCTGAGGGGTGACTAATCCTCTCGCTTTATGTGGGCTTTCTAGCAACATCACCACACTCTTTCATGGTGGCTGGCTACTGAGCTGACTTACAAAATGGGAGCTGCAAGGCCATTTAACACCTACGCCTAGAAGTCACATAGTGTCACCTCTACAGCCTTCCATGGGTAAAAGCAAGACAGGGCCAGCCCAGGCGAAAGAAGCGGAGAAATGGACTCCACTTTCTGATGAGATGAGCAGCAAAGTCACCTTTCCAAAGGGGAGGTTGGCGGAATTTGGGGGGCCATTTTGGAAATAATCTACTCCTGTCCTCCCTCTATCAAAATTCAGGTTCCTCCTACATGTAAAATAGACTCAACTTGTCTCCCACAAGTCTCATCAGGCTCATACCTGCTATCCTGAGATCTGTGTCAACTCCAGATAAGAGTTGATAAGAACACAGCAGTTCCTAATTGAAGGCCTAGGAACTAAAAAGACAAAGTAACTGCCCCACGTACACTCAGCATGTGGTGGTAAGAGGCCTAGGTAAACCTCAATGGATAGCTGGTGAGAAAGGGGGAAAGGTGGGGGCACAAAGCAGTCACCAGGTCATGGCAATTCTGAAATCCAGCCAGACACTAGTTGCCTGGACTGCAGAGGCAGGGACTGTCCATAGATTAGGGTTCAGTTCTGCTATCTGGGCAAGACTGCCTAATTCGTTGTTCCCAATGGCCCCTGGTTACATCCTCAGAGACCTTAGCTTTGCCCTCAGAATCATTTTTCTTTCCGTAAGAAATAGCCCTTGCTTACAGCAAAGTATCTCTTTCTCAGCATACTTTCTGAGCATAAAAAGTTGGGGCCAAGACCCCATTTGCCCGAGTTAGTACAAAAGCTTTGAAAATGTCTGACCTTTCTATCTATCAAATTATAGTTCACTATTAGAAATCATTCATCCTCACCAATCCTTTTGAGACAGGTATCTCTCTTTCAGGCTGTGAATGAAGATGCTGTTTATAATGCCCCAATCCCTTGGTGTAACTTAGCAGGTCTAAACATTACCTTAAATTTCACAGAGCTTTTACAAAGGGGGTTACAAGCACACCCTTGATTTGAGCTTCACCCTGTGGCCATTTGGAACCTTGGAATTAATGTTTGTCCTGAACCTGTTTCTTATTTCGAGAACCTGTAGCCATCTAGAGATTGTCCTCTAACACTTTAAAACTAAACAACCTGTTTCTGAGTTCATCTCTCTCACATAGTATCTCTGTCCACACACCACTGGAAGAAACCACTGGTCACTTTCAGCATTCTGCTTAGAAATTTCCTTAGTCAAAAGCACCAGTTCATTAGATACTTTATGTGTCTGAAATCTTTGCAGGAGATAGTCTTGTTAATTTTTCCCCCACTACTTAACACAGGCTGCTTCTCACCTGCTCCCGGTAACAACTTCCTTACGATCTACCAGACACCACCCCCCCAGCCTCCCCTGGCTGCCTCCTCCCAAATCCCATAACCACCTGTTTTATGTTTTTATTCCTTCAGCTCTCCCTCCCAAGGCTTCACTGTCTGTTCTATTTACTTCTTACTGTGAAACAAATCACCCCAAATCTTATCAGCTTAAAACCACAACTACTCCTTTGTTGGTAATTACACAGTCAGAATAGCTAAGGCAGAACAAGGACAGCTCACCCTGTGCCACACGGTGACACTGGGGCGGCACGGCCAGCTTTACTCCCTTGTCTGTCTCACTCCTCATTGGAGAGCTTGCTCTGAGATGGCTGACCAGCTAGCACTGTCGGCGTGTGTGCCTCTCAGGTGATCCCTCTAGTGAGCCACACTTTGATGTGGTAGGTGGCTTCGAAGACAGCCGTCCCCAACCTTTTTGGCACCAGGGATCAGTTTCATGGAGGACAGTTTTTCCACGCACAGGAGAGAGGGTTTCAGGGTGACTCAGTCTCCTTACCATTTCCACTTCAGACCATCAGGCGTCAGACTGATTCTCCTAAGGCGCCCACAACCCAGAGCCCTCCCACGTGTAGCTATGGAGCAGGGCTCCCGCTCCCGTGGGACTCCAACGCTGCTCTGTCCATGTGACCAAGGGGAGTAGCTGTAAGGACAGGTGACCTTCACTGGCTCACCTGCTGCTCTGCAGCCCAGTACCCAACAGGCCAGGGACCGGTATCCAGCCTCAGTCTGCAATTCTAAGAGGACAACCAGCAGCTGCCCGGACTCTCAGGGTCAGGGTTCCCCAGAAGCCCTGCAGTGTTACTGTGTCACAGGCAGGCGTATTCAGAGGGAAAGTCGATCCCAGCCCTCTCTGGGAGGAACAGTAATGGACAAATGCCAGAGGGCTCCTAGGATGGGAGGGACCATCCTCCATCTCAAAGGAAACACTACAAGTCAGCAATTTCAGAAAAGTGTATGTTCTAGTTTAGCTTATGCCATTCTATTCGACCTGATTGCACATTTAGACATAAACCAAAATCTCAAGTTCAGGTAACATAAAATGTATAATAACAAGATTCAAAACATATGATTCAGAGCTTTTTGGATCCAGAGCTTGAGCGTGGACACCAAGGACCTGGGTTCAAATTGCCCTGAATATACCCTCTCATCAGCAGCAAGTGGGTTTTACAAGTGGGTTTTAAGGAAAAAAGAAAAGGCATGGCTAAGTTGTTCACCAAGAAAGTACTTCAAAACAGCATGAGCTGTTGATTGGCTATCCATTGCTCTTTGTATCACAAATTCCAGAACAAGAAGATAGTAAGTGAGACAGGAAGTCAGGAACAAAATGCCTTTGCACAGTGGCCCTGAACACGGGGTGTGAGTAAAGCCCAGCTCTGTCTCTCTGGGCTGATAAATTTTATATAGCTCAGAGTGCTCTGAGCTGTTTCTTTTTCTCATATTTGATAAAAAATACTTGTATCATCTGCATTGTTTATGTAAATATTCATTCAAATGCAAACATCTAAAATGACAGAGCTTTTTTAGTGAGTTACAGGATGCAGTTTGGTGCTAAGTAAACTCAGCAGTAGTACTTTTGAGCTGCATACTTAAAAAAATGGATAGAATGGTTCTAAGTAGATTTTGTATAAAGCCATGAGATGCACCGTTTTACCAGCATTACTCCATTTAGTCTTCACGTCTACTAGGAGTTCATTGCTATCATCATCCCCACTGTGCCTTATCTAGAAAGTATCTTTTTTCCTCAAAAGCTTATGAAACCTGCCCAACATGCAAGAAGTCTGACTTAAACTCAGAGCTACTGGATTTCAGTGCACATACCTGTCAGAGCAAGGACAGTCCCAAAGGTGCCTCACTGCTTTGGTTTTACCTGCGATCAACTGGTAGCCCTGGGTTTCCTCTGGCTTCATAAAGTTTGAAAACCAGGGCCCTCAACATTTTTTATCAATATTTCATACCTACAATGAGGATATAATAAATAAGCAACACTTTTTAACTCCACAAATATTTAGGGCGTACATATTCTATGTCAGGCACCGTTTCTTAGAAAGTGAGTGGTGGCAAGTGAGCAAGGTAGACAAGGTCCCCGCTGTCAGGGCATTTCCACTATAGTAGGGCGTGAGAGCATAAATCAACAAAAATAGAAAATGATAGTTGCTGTGTAGAAAAGTAAAATAAAGGTATAGAATGACTCGGTTGACCCTTTAAAAGGCAGAATAGAGAATGTAGTGTCAGAACCCGGAATTAAAGTGTCTGGATTTGAATCCTGGCTTTGCCACCTGTTTGCAGTACAGCGGTTAACAAATAACCGACCCTCGCTTGACCTCCGACTTCATGCCTAGAAAGTGGGGATAGTGAGAAGGCCAGCCTCACAAACACTTTTATGAAGAATGAGAAAGTATATTAAAAATACTCAGAACAGTGCCAAGCCATAGTAAGGCAGGATGATAAAGGTAGCCCTCTGCTTTAAGATTGAACGGGCAGCGGTAACTGAGTTGATGGCTGCTCCAGAGTGCTAATGCAGCCATCGTCGTGGCCTTCATGCACACAACCGGCTGAGCCGCAGACGAGGAGCACTCTTAGTCTTTGGTTTATATTTTTAAAGCAAGCGCTTATTTGAAGTAATAGTACATATCGAATGGGAATATTTCATTTACAGACTAACTTGAAATATAAATTGCTATTTGAAACACGATTTTAAAACAATAAACTTGAGACACAAAAATACGCCTCCACTCTGCCATTTCAGCTGCTTCTCTAGAGGATTGTGTGACTTTACTGTCTTCCTTCCCCGTCAAACACCCCGAGTGTGCCCGACGCCAGGCTTCAGGTTCAAGCAGCTCTGATGACTGAGCGCTCTGGGATTTTGAAGCTTCTAGGGGTCTTGAACATGAGCTGCAGAAATTTTTTCCTATCTGCTTTTAAACTGCGTTCAGGGATTGTTCTCACTATGGAAAATCTAGAAGACTTTCTTCCTCCCTTCAAACACCAAGCCTCTCTCAACTTCCACCAGCATCATAGTTAAGGAGCTAATTTATGACCACATTCTTGCTAGCCAGAGAAGAAGGGGGCCACGAAACTCTTCTTCGTTACAGGGTTGACCGGAAGGCACTTGTTTCTACGACAGGTCCCTATTAGAGCCTCCTGGAATGTTCCTGCAGGAGTACCGTTCTTGCCGTTCTGAAGAACCATCAGGGCAGGTCTCTCGGCCTGGCTGTGTTCTCCTTGGTGGAGTCCCAATTTTAATGCTCTTCCTCCCAGTGGCCCTAAATTAAAATGAAGACGTCATACCTCTGCCATTTCTTCAGTTAGGGAATAGTTCTACCAGCAACTTGAAAACCAGCTTGTTCCATATTTAAATTGAGCTGTTTTATCCATTTGAATCCTTTAAATATAACCTTAACAAGGCAACATTCTTTAGGTAAAAGTTTCCCTCAAAAGGAGCACATTTCATTTCCAAGTTCATCTTTTTCTTTTATTTAATAAAGTTTTTCATTGACTCTTTTCCTATCTTGAGGCATCCTTCCAACCATCTGCATATTCCCAGAAGATTTCTACTGATATTAAAATAACTTCATCTAATATCTTTAGTAGTTTAATATTTAAAAAGCACCCGGCTGCATGTAAAGTATAGCACCAAGAGCTATGAGGGACTCAACAAAATACAAACCTCACAAACTAAGGCTCAAAAATTTGCATTGTCCCAAACTTTTATTAATATGAAATTCTATGTTTCTCATGCCTTTGTGAATGTAATTTAATGACATGCAGTGAAATTATGTTATAGTAGTAAATTAATGATAACTGTTATTTTATATGACCTTATACCACAGGAAGGATTAAGAAATAATATATGGAAAACATTACAGAATGCCAAGATGGTGGAAGACTCTTTGGGCTGTTTAAATAAGAAATAAATCTATTTTGCTTTATCCGTGTGGGTATATGTCTTTGTCTGTACTAAGAGAAGCTTATGTCATCTAATTTTAGAGATAGGACCCAAGTAGCTGATGAAAGTTAGGAAGGGAACCTTTGGTGTATGTGGGTTTGTTTCATATAAATTACCCTCCAACCCAGGTAACTCACATTCCTTTCCTCCTTTGGACCCTTTGGCTTGTTACGTGTATTCTATTCAGTGTCACATAAAGTCTAGGGTACATACAAGTACCACTGGTCTCTTTGCCTTCTCTTCATCTTTTACTAATTTTCCATGTTTTCTCAAATGTTGAGAGTAAGGATAAAAGAAAACTGTATGTTTTATATTGACATACTGAAAACGTAATATAATAGTTATGCATTTCTCATTGGATACAAATACCCATCTATCTCATGCTTCAATTAAGCCCTATCATTATTGGCAAATAAGCCTGTTTGTTTACCTTATGGTTTTTCATTCAGCTCCTTTTCCATTTCCCCTTTCAGATTCATTCACAGGTCATTGAAAATTTACATTCATTCAATTCATTAATCTCACTGGAATTCTCCTTTCCCACACGGTTAGTTCATTGTAGTCCTGAAGTCTTACACGTTGTTTATGGTTAGTGTACGTTTGCCTGTCAGGGTGAGCTGTCTAATTCCCTCTCTTTCTGCACGTGCCTGGGCCCCTCTTTCTGCTGACCAAGGAAGCCCTATTGCCGACCACTCTCCCTTGACAAAGTCCCACCGTTTGTCCCTTACTCTCCATGGCTGCCCTTCTCTCTTCCTCCCACCCTCACTGCTGGCTCTGTCTCCCCCCAGACACATACAGTGCTCATCTCCACCCTCTCTAATCTCTCCTGGGCACACAGTATCTTCTTATAGAACAAATTTGATTATGCTGAAACTCTGCTTTAACATTTCCAAACCAGTATGACAAAATCCAAACACTCTAGCCTTTATAAAACCTCCTTCATTTCCTGTTCCCACCAGCTCGTCTCCCATCCCGCTCTACTCCTGACAGCCTCTCCCTCTGCCCACGGTCACCACTCACTTCTTCCTAGTACTCCCGGGGATGCGGTCCCCTTCTTCCGGCCTTCATCTTGGTCGCGATCCATGTCCCATCTCCAGCAACGTTGCCTCTGACGTTCCCAAGTTCCCCACTCTCTCCCCTTGGCGCCCTTCTTCCACAGCTGTCACCTTGTATAATCATCTGGGTAGGTGCCTGCCACGTAGACCAGACCATGAATTACTTTACAGGTAAGGCCCTGTCTTGTACAGTTTTTGTTTTCTGAGTATCCATTACAGTGTGTTGTCTGGTACTCAAAACCTTTGCTATGTGAATAAGTAAATGTTAGGGAAGTATGTAATGGACTTTAGAAAGAATTCTGTGTACATGGTTTAAATAGGAAAAAAACTCTGATTCCTAAAAAAAACTAACTTTCATTTATCCAGAAAATTCATTTATATGAATCTGTTGATGTTTTGTAATGCTGGCGAAAATGAACATTCCGTTTTTCTTACGGTTCAAAATAATCATAAGAATGGATAATGATTAGATACACACAACGCACACTAAGATAAACACCCAATTACGCTATAACAAATATGTCGGCTTTAGTGGGAAAACCCATGAGGAGAAAGATTTTGTGTATGCTTTTCTTAAAACGTTAAGGATCCAGTTTACTTGAAGACCTCAGTATGTGGTGGGTTTAATATTTTCCATGTGTGTCCCTAGTGAGATTTGAATTTCAGGTGCTGCAGCCATCAGTGTGCATCAGATTACACAAGTAACTTTGTAACCTCAATCTCATCTTCAAGTTTGGAAAAAGATGGCATACATAAACACTGTCACAGGGTTTTTTGTTTGTTTGTTTTTCCTTTTTTCAGTTACGTTTAAAACAAATGAAAACTTTTAGGCTCTTAAAATCAGTTTTAATAGCAGATTTATTCTAAAGTAACATAAACTCTGTTAGACATTGTGCATCAAGCACAAGTTTATTTTGAATCCAACCACGTAGGCTGTACTTACACACAGGTGACACGAGTCATCTTTGCATCCAGCTTATTAAGAACCTACTGTTCTGGGGCATGCATTAGATATTTACCACTGGGCATCAGATTGCAAGTTATCCCTGATTGTGTTCAGTGGTAGGTATACAGATAATTTATTTTGTTAAGTCAAAAACTAAAATACGAATTTTTATAAAAATCATGTATTATAATTGCCAGTGTAGTCAAAAAGAAAAGTAGAAAATACATGATTCTTAACAAATCCTGGCAGCGACTTTTTAAATGTGCATACTTCATTAATATTCAGAAAATGTTTCTGAGCAATATAGCCTTGTTGATATAGCTTCATATATTTGTTTTCTGATTTTATTGTGAACTATGATTAATTTGTATATCCATTTCTCTTTAGTTCATGGCAGGATAAGATTGAAATTGGATAACATTCTAAGATATATATCATAAACAAATTATTCAAGGAAAATGTCTTCTCTCTTTAAACCCTTAAATAAAATAAAATTAAGTAATAAAATATTGGTTTTAAGTAAAGAAATTATTTAACTTTATAATTAATAAGTTATAAGTTAGCACTTTTATTCAACCAATTTTTATAAAGTGGCTTAATATACTACATGTTTATTCCTGGCAGGAACTAATTCCAGAGTTCTACTACCTACCAGAGATGTTTGTCAACAGCAATGGATATAATCTTGGGGTCAGAGAAGATGAAGTCGTGGTGAATGATGTTGATCTTCCCCCTTGGGCAAAAAAACCTGAAGACTTTGTTCGGATCAACAGGATGGTAAGAGTGATTTTGCTTTGCTTGAGTGGTCATCAAGGAGATAACCATTTCAATGTTTTGTTTTTAATCATTATAAATTGTCACTTAAATAAAGACAATGTTAAAAATTTAAGAAAAAAAAGAAATCACTTTACTGAAGTCTTGTGAGAGCGTTCCTCGTTGTAGAGTAGATTGTCCTTTCATGAAGACTAATAAAGGGATGGTAATCCGCTTACGTCTGCCCTCTTGGGAGAAGACAATCAGATGAGCATCTGTTGGCGAGATGCTCCAAAGTGCTTAAAATAAAATAAATGCCCATTCCTTAGTTTTATCCACTGGCTAAATATATACACTTTGCTTCATCATAAAATATTTAAAACTAGAAAAATTATATTTACACTTAGGTAATTTAAGCTGTGGAACATACTTTATTCTTGACTTCAAGAGAACACCATGTGATAAACATTCTTGGTATAAAACGTCATTGCTTTTGAATCTTTGTGACAGATGTCTGGGTATTCAAATAAGAAATGTGTAAACACAATGTTTGCACGTGGGAATTTTGCAGATTTTAATATATTTTTTGACCATATTTAAGGAGATTTTAATATCAACACAGTTAACATGAAAATGAACCCCTTTGTAATACTACCTGTCTAGTGTACTAGTCTTGTTCAATTGAGGAATTACATCAATAAAACCAATAACTGAAAATATATTCTTAACCCAATTTCATTTACCCCCCAAGTTTTTCCAACTGTCTCATCACTGTCTTTTGTTTGTCTAGCTTATTTATTTGAATCAGAGTTCAAATAAAGTCTCTACATTGCCATACAGTTCACATTTCCTTACCCTTTTTTTGTAAGAGCTTTATTGAGATATAATTTACATATCAGACACTTCTCTCATTTATAGTAGAAAAATCAATAGGTTGTATTCTAGTCACAGAGTTGTGCAACCACCACCACAAAAAATTTTAGAGCATTTTTATCACCTCACAAAGAAATCCCATACCTTCCCACAGCTCCCTGTACCTTCCCCGAATCCCGTGCCTCCCAGCCAGCCCGAGGCAACCACTCATCCACTTTCTCTATAGATAGATTCGCCTATTCTGCACATTTCACATAAATAGAATCACACAGCACGTGGTTCTTCTCCCCTCACCCCTGATTTTGGGTAACTTTTTTCTGGACTTCACTGTCAGTCTCATTCTCCCTTCTGTTTTCTGTCTCTAAGAAATCTTTACTTTTAATGTACTTTCTTTAGAAAGTTGTTGCCAACAGGATACACCTATATTTAAAAGCACCAGCTGGATAATCTTCAACCTGTTCTCCTTGCTGTGAGAGAATATCATGTGTCGCATGCATTTTATATACAGTCTCTTCTCAATTTGTTACATTGGTAATCTTCAGATATGTGGAGTTATTTCATATCATCTCCTGCAACAATATTATCTTCACATATGTGGAGTTATTTCGGATCATCTCCTGGAACAATATTATTTTCCAATGTATATTTTTAATATGAAGGGTATATACATAGTAATACATACTTCTAAAAATCTCCGCTCTTAGAATGGGTAGTCCATCGTTATAGTGTCCTTATGTACTTGACTGTTGGCTGTAATAATCAGCATGAGGATACCCACTACACATCAGAAACGCTCAGTCCCATCATTCTGTGTCTCCGGAGAGCAGAGCTGTGCCCGGCACACTCTGCTCGGCCATTAAGTACCTCTGACGGCAGGAGCGAGTCATGGAACAGGAGTAATCTCATTGCAGTCCGCATGTGCTCTCCTAAGTTCAAACCTCAAACTGAGTGAGTCCTTCCCTCGGGCAAGCAACATATCCAGAAACTGTTGTATCAGAGTTTTGCTTGCTCTTGGTGTTAACCCAGAGGTGATCACGTGGATGCTGGAAAGTGCCTCTTGTGTGTCAAGCATTAGGCGAGTGCTTGCTGTATTGGTTTAGTATTATAATTTATCCCCACTGTACAGATACATGAGGGCCAGAAATGTTCCATCGTTTACCCAAGGAAAGCAGTGATGATAATAAACAGCACTTCCCAGATTCACATACAGGAAAGGTTTTAACCCCTAAGTTACACCCTTTCCACTACACCAGCTGGCCTGATAGTATCTCCCCTTGGAAATTACGGAAGCTGTCCTTTTAGGTTTCTGATTGTCCATTGAGATCTTGTCTCCTTTTTTGAGCATTAGAGGTGTGGTTCGTGCAGATCACCCAGAGGGGAAGATTGAAAGTCACTGACCTTAAATATGCATTAAAGAGAAATGAGGCCATTATCGTTCTTACTTACTGGACATTTCAAATTTTTTAATGTGTTGTTTAGGGAAAATTAAGCTGATTTTGGACCAGGAAACGTGCGAGGCGGTTTTTCTGCTTCTGACTGTGCAGCACCGCAGGCTGGACGGGCAGGAGGCTGCTCTTGTCTCCGTGACCCAGCGGAGCCCACATTTCCAGCTCGGAGCATGCTGTTTCAGTGGCCTCCCTTCCCACATGTGTATCGGTACTTTAGGAAAGGGATTTGTGTTCTTTCTACAAGACTAAAACTTTGAGAAGAAAATTTTAGGGTGAGGGAAGACTTTACTATGACTTATATTTCAAAAAATTAGGGAAATGACCTCTCCTGTACACTGTTCCACCTTGTCTTAAGTACCTCGTGGAAGGTTAAATTAACTGAATTGCATTGTGAAAGGCATAGGGACATTTGGCCTTAACAGTTACAGAAGCAGTCATCTCTCCAAGTTCAACTTCTTGGTGTATGTGAATGTCTCCCTTTAGTTTCTGCAATAACTCCCTCAGAGAGAACAAAAAGTAATGCAGTATTTTAACTAACAGTCAGTTATAACAAATGTATTACTTCTCCAAATAGAGACAACCTGTGCAGAGTGCTGTTTCAAAATAGGAACCAACTAGTCAGTGGTGGTTGCTGGTGACAGCTGCTCGCTCTGTTAATGAGTCAAAGTCATAGATAGGTACAAATAAAGGTCCTTAGTGATTCCTTTGCAAGCACCTGCACTGATGCTTCCGAGTACAAAAGGAGAAAGCAGTGGGCTACGTGTTGGTCTGACGCCCCCAGGTTCCTTCACTGAAAAATAATTTCTCCGCAGAGGTAGACATTGGTCCCCACATTCTTTACTACTCTGTGCCCACAGCTTACTCCGTCTTCTTGGCTATTCTGTTAATTGGTTTACTGGACTAAGAGACATGGCAAAGTAGGGCTTTAAAGAGAAATTGGCATTCAACATACGGAGCTGGAAAAGTTGTATAGAAGCAAAAAGGGGATGGGAGCTCAGTCCTTACCTCACACCATGTTTAAAAAATTAACTCAATATGGGTAATAGTTCTAAATGTTAACAGTAAAACTATAAAACTTCTAGAAGAAAACATACAGGAGGAAATCTTTATGATTTTAGGTTAGACAAAGATGTCTTAGTTATAACAACAAAAGCACAACCCATAAAAGGAAACTTTTATAAACTGGATTTTATTAAAACTAAGCTTCTTTGAACACTCTGTTAAGAAAATTTAAAGATAAGCCATCTTTAATTCTTTCCTAGCCATCTGCTAGGAAAAAATATTTTCAAATACATCTAATAAAGGACTAGGAATTTTAAAATACATCTAATAAAGGACTAGGCTCTAAGATATACACAGAGTGTTCAAAAATCAACAATTAGAAAATTATTCTTTTGAGACAGTGTGGCTCCATCACTAGAGTATAGTGGCATGATCCTGGCTTACTACAACCTCTAACTCCTGAAAAAATCCTCCTGCCTTAGCCTCCTGAGTAGTTAAGACTACAGATGCTCACTTCAACACCTGACTAATTTTTTTTATGTCTCGTAGAGAAGGGATCTCACTATGTTACCCAGGCTGGTCTCTAACTCTTGGCCTCAAGTGATCCTCCCACCTTGGCCTCTCAAAATGCTAGGATTGCAGGCATGAGCCACTGTGTTGAGACCTATTTTTAATTGACAAATAATAATTTTATATATGTATACATAATGTAATGTTTGGATACACATATACTAATTACTAAAATAAATATCCAGCACCTCAGATATGTATTTTTTCTTTGTGGTAAGAACATTTAATATTCTCTCTTTTAGCTATTTTAAAATATATATTACTGTTGGCATTATTATAGTACAAGTGTTTTTTGTCCCATGGATGAATTGTATAATACTGAAGGCAGGGATTTCAGCGTATTCGGTGTGAAAATAGTGTACACTGTACCTGATGGGTAGATTTTTATCCCTCACTTCCTTCCCACCATCCCCCCCTCTTGATTTTCAATACCCATTACACCACTCTATTACCTTATATGCCCCCTTCTAGCTCCCACTTGTAAGTGAGAAACATGTGGGACTTTGTTTTTCCTTTCCTGAGACACTTCATTTAGGATCATGGTTTCCAGGTCCATCCAAGTTGCTGCAAAATACATATTTCATTGTATTCTGTGGTATATGTATACCACATTTTCTTTATCCACTCATCACACATTATTATTAACTTTAGTTAACTACAGTCACTTTGCTGTGCCATAGAACACCAGAATTTGCTCCCTATCTTCCTATAACTTTGTACCCAGTAACCAATGTCTCCTCTCTTCTCTTCTACCCATCTCCCCCAGCCCTGCCCTAGCCTCTGGTAACCACGTTCTACTCTCTAACTCTGTAAGTTAAACTTTTTTTAGATTCCCCATATAAGTGCGATCATATGGTATTTATCTCTTTGTCCCCGGTTTATTGTACTTACCCTAATGTCTTCTATGTTCATTTATGTCAAAAATGAGAGAGTTTTGGTTTCCCTAAAGCTGAGGAGTATTCCATTGCGTATATGTGCCACTTTTTCTTTAATTCATTCACCCCTTGATGAACACCGAGGTTCTTGCCATAACTTGGCTGTTGTAAATTTACAAGACTGCAATGAACGTGGGAGTGCGGATGTCTCTTCAGCTCACTGATTGCAGCGTCTTTGGGCAAATGCTCAGTCGTGGGAGGATGGCCTCCCAACGGCTAACTATGATCCAGACTTAGGATTTATTGCTCATCGGTGGTACTCTGGCCTATCTCATGGTATAAGTGGTCAGCACACAGGTTCTTTAAAATATCCAACTCCTCACCAAATGAGAATCATATCATTTGTTTTTAGAGAATTAACAGATTATTCACTAAAAGGAATAGCTTGGAAAATGGTATAACACTGTAAAGACAATTTAAATCTAAAATAGATTGTTTTCGTCTTACTTTTGGACAGAATAAAGTATATGAATGCAAATTTTGAATAATAAACTTATTTATAATTTATAAATAAACTTATATATACTAATAAACATATATAATTACGTGCGTATTCTCTTGCACGTAAATTAAATATAACAAATAATTTTGCACGTAAATTAAATATAACAAATATAAACTTATATATAATTAATAAACTTATATATACTTATTAATAAACTTACATATAATGATGTGCATATTCTCTTGCACGTAAATTAAATATAACAAATAATTTACTCCAGGTGCTAACATTACCACTTGAAGAAGTGACCTTTATGTCTTGTCTTTAGCATCTCAAAGTGCCTCTGAGCAGGCTGTAACTAAGGCCAAACAATGTGCTTCTCTAAGACAAGCCTCCCTGTGTGGGATTCCTGTAAATACACATTCACCGGGCCATGCACTAACGACTGTAAGGATTGCATGTAATTTGGTGACATGACTATCCCTTAAAGATTTGCCCGAACATACTCAAAAGAGTTGTTTTGCAGCTGACTGTATGAGAGATACGTACTTGTGCATCTCTGGAAATATCATAAAGCATTTTCAGACATGAATGGTGCATTTGTATTACAAGTTCCAACTGGTATTCATGAAGAAATGAAAGAAGAAAAGCCCTGCAGTTTCTCTCTATTATAAACCAGATTCCGGTTATGGGAATTAATGAATCTGACAAGCTTGTTAACTGAACTTTTACTTCATGGAGCAAAAGGCTTTATGCAAAACACCGCACATTGGGAACATGAAGCCGTCCCAGGCTGCTGTTTGCGTGCCCTGGATGGTCGCGTGAAGGAGGCGCAGAGCTTGAGGAGCGCTTGTTCTTGCCCTGCCTTGTCCTGGGCTCCCTTGAAGGGCTCTGCAGAATAGAAAGGGAAGCTACGTGCACGTCAGCACAGCACAGCGCTGTGTCTTCAGCCACCATTCTTGGTTGCTTCCAGCTTAGAGCTAAAGGACAAGCCTGAACCGCTGCCCCTGGAAACCGTCCGCAGCATCAGAGCCTCTGCACCGACGTTTCATAAAGTGTGGCGAGGCATCTGGGCAGCCGCCTGTCAGCGTCTGCTGTGCTGATTTCTTCAACTTACAGTTCTCCTTCACAGCACCCCTCGCACAGTTTCCTTTGCTCCAGCTCCGGTCACTTTTCCACCCTACAACTGGCAAACGATCAGACTTACCTCATGCAGAAGTCACATCAGATAGCTTCGTTAAAACTAGAATACTTAACGGTGTATCTACACATCTCCTTTTTTTGCTGAAAGAATATTTATTGGGTGGGTATTTCTCTAATATACAAAGTTTAGGCACTAATATAAAGTATAGATGTGATTATTTTTCCATGAATTCCCTTAAGACACCATTCATGATTTATATTGTTCTGTAACATTAAAAGTTTCTAGCTTTATACCAGCTGGGTAGTTCATAAAGGATTCAGTTTGTGTGAAATAGGTTTAGAGAAACATGCTGTGGTATATTTGTAATTTGGACTGGGATTATCTTCACTAATTCGAAGGAGTTCTTTGTAATGAGCCTAAAGTAAAAAATGAAAATGTCTTACATCCCAAAGAAACGACATTCACAGTGGTAAAAAGCTTTTCCTTTCCTTGTATGGATTAGTATCCTGTATCCTTGAACATTCCGTCCTTCTTCTGTCAGGTTGTCATTAAGAAAAGGGGGAAAAAAACATAAAACGTTATAAAAAGGGATGATAATATTGATCATGAAATGCTCAGTTTTATCATTGCACGCCAGCAACTGAACAGGTATTTGATGTATTGGTAGCAGGCTTCCATGTCTGCAACCTAATTTCTTATTCTTATTTTTAAAAATGAAACAGTTCTGTGTTGTTATTGAAGTCATGTACAATAACAGAAATCATTGGTTAGAATTATTTATATTTTATAAATACAGTGCCAAGAATTGTGTTTCACTGAAGAGTTTGAAATATAAAATTTGATCTTATTAGAAAATCTGGAAAAGTGATATGGACACTTGTGGTAGAGGATTCAATAGCTTCTAAATGCACTGAGTTTATACATCAGGAATTGGTTTACTTTATCCACACGCAGCCAGGCTGATTGCGACTGACTTACTCATGAAACATTAATAAACCATCGTGTTCAGTTCTAACATGATTATAATATGACCTCTGCCAAAGGACAGAAATAGAAAGTATCTCTGATAACATTATCCTAATGCTGGCTTCATCAATCATAATCTACCCGTTTTTTAATTTGTTTTAGAAAAAGGCCTTTCACGGATGGGCATTGATGATCTCGCCCTGCTCTGAGGTCAGTGGCCTGCAGTACTGCTAGGCCACAGCAGAGTGTCTGCTTCTACTGCACCACACCCTTTACAAAATACTCATATTTTAAAGAAAAAGTCTCTTTTGTGATAGGTAGCAATTTTCATTTGGGACATGTTTTACTAACAAAAAAAAATGTCTCACTTTAGAAATTTTTTTTTTTTTTTGTGACTGAGTCTCTCTCTGTAGCCGTAGGTAGAGTGCGGTCATAGCACACCCCAACTCAGACACTTGCCCTTGAGTAATCCTCTTGCCTCAGCCTCCCAAGTAGCGGGGACTACAGGGGCTCACTACCACATCCAGCTAGTTTTTAGAGACTAGAGTCTCACTCTTGCTTAGACTGGTCTTAAACTCCTGAGCTCAGGCAGTCCACCTGCCTCAGCCTCCCAGAGTGCTGGGATTATAGGCCTGGCCACCATGCCCA
>CAUYON010114213.1:0-10343 GCA_963573935.1 Arctocebus calabarensis
TGATTGTAAATTGGTTTCATAATAGTACTGAGTACATGGGATATTTTTTCTTCCATTCTTGAGATACTTTACTAAGTAGGATATGTTCCAGCTCCATCCATGTAAATGTAAAGCAGGTAAAGTCTCCATCTTTTTTAAGGCTGCATAATATTCCATGCTATACATAGACCACAATTTGTTAATCCATTCATGGGTCAATGGGCACTTGGACTTCTTCCATGACTTGGCTGTTATGAATTGAGCTGTATGGAACAATTTGGTGCAAATATCTTTTTTATAAAGTGGTTTTTGGTCTTTTGGATATACACCTTGTAGAGGAAATGCAGGATCAAATGACATGTCTACTTTTAGATCTGAGTATTCACCATATTTCTTTCCAAAAGGGATGTTATTAGCTTTCACTCCCACCAGCAGTGCAGAAGTGTTCCCTTTTCTAGACATCCACGCCAACATCTCTGGTTTTAGGATTTTGTTATGTGAACCACTCTTATGGGAGTTAGATGATATCTCAAAGTGGTTTTGATTTGCATTTCCCTCATGATTAAAAATAATGAGCATTTTTTCACATGTCTGTAAGCCATATGCCTATCTTCTTCAGATAAGCTTCTGTTCAAGTCCCTTGCCCACAATGAAATGCAATTACTTGTTCTTTTTTTTTTTTTTTTAATAAGTTTGAGTTCGCTGTGGATTCTGGTTATCAAACCTTTATCAGAGGCATAGGCTGCAAATATCCTCTCCCTTTCTGAGGGCTGACTGCTTGCTTTACTTACTGTGTTCTTGGCTGCGCAGAAGCTTTTTAGTTTGATCAGATCCCAGTAATGGATTTTTGGTGTTGCTTCAATTGCCCAGGGAGTCCTCCTCATAAAGTATTCTCTTAGGCCATGATCTTCAAGTGTTTCTCCTGCACTCTCTCCAAGGATCATTATAGTTTCGTGTCCTAAGTCTAAATCTTTTATCCAATGAGAGTCAATTTCTGTTAATGGTGACAGGTGTGGGTCCAGTTTCAGGCTTCTAAAGTCACCAGCCAATTCTCCCAGCACCATTTGTTAAAAAGAGAATCTTTTCCCTAATTTATATTTTTGATGGGCTTTTCAAAGATCAAATGACAATAAGTGTCTGTGTTTATCTCTTGGTTCTCAATTCTGTTCCATACATCTACCTCTCTATTTTTGTGCCAATGCCATTCTGTTTTGATCACTATAGATTTATAGTATAGTTTGAAGTAAGGTAACATGATTCCTCCTGATTTCTTTTTATTTCTGAGTAATATCTTGGCTATTCAAGTTTTTTTCTGATTCCGTATAAAATGAAGTATTATTTTTTCGAGGTCTTTAAAACATGACAATGGAAATTTAATAGGAATTGCATTAAAATTATATATTGCTTTGGGCAATATGGACATTTTAATAATGTTGATTTTTCCCAGCCATGAGCATGGTGTATTTTTCCATTTGTTGACATTTTCAGCTGTTTCATTTCTTAGAGTTTCATAGTTCTCTTTATAAAGATCTTTCACATCCTTTGTAAGATAAACTCTCAAATATTTCCAATCTCTGCATCTTAAGTGCTAAATGGGAGATCCAAGACTGCCTAGTTCAATTTCCTCATGTACCCAGGGAATCTTCCAAGTCCCAGTCCATATCAAGGACATATAGCTGTGCCTCCTTGTTCCCCAAGAAACTTTCTGATGGCAAGCTGGCTGGCTTATTTCTTATTATAATCTAGTAAGGAGACTTTTTTGGGTTTTCTTTCTAGGACTTTGCGAGATTTGGGGATATGGTTGAACACCCTCAAGTCAAATCAACCTTGAGATGATGATACGATCATCATGCCCTAGGAATATAGGCTGGGCTCTGTATATTCACCCAGGTAGGTGCTAGTGTGTTTAGTCTTTGGACTGTCAGCTAACAGGCCAAACTCAGCAATGGCTCTTCATGTTCCTTTGAGTCATACCTTTTCTTTGCAAACATCACTCCACTTTCCTGTTCTCTCTGAGGACAGACAATAACCTGAAAGTTCTGAATACTTACAATGGTTTGGTGTGTTTCTAGAAAGTCATCTTCTTCTGTATCTGGAGGATCAGGGTTCTAATTTTTTTTGGCTGGGGCTGAGTTTGAACCTGCCACCTCCGGCATATGGAGCCGGTGCCCTACTCCTTTGAGCCACAGGCGCCGCCCTTTTTTGGGGGTGGTGATCAGGGTTCATTTTTAATTCTCCTACCCAGTCTGGGCAGAAGTCAACTAGAATGCACTCTAGTCCTCACCAGAGACTATAATATGGCTCTGTGTGATTTTGGGAAAATTACTTAATCTCTGTATGCTTTGGTTTCCTCCTCTGTGGAATGGGATTATTGTGAGAAATAAGTGAAATAATCCATGGGAAGTACCTAGCACAGAGCCAGGCCCAAAGCCAACATTCAATAAATGTCATATCTGCTTCTTGTTCCTCATATAATGCCCATGTTACCCCTGTAGAGGCTGAGAGTCCCTGTTTCTCTCTCCACCTAGACTCTAAAGTCTGGAAGGGCAGGGGTCATTCCTGCCATGATCACTGCTCTTTGCTTGGCATATACTCTCATGGATTTCACTTAATAGGGTAGGCACTCAAGAAGAAAAGGAAGGAAGGAAGGGATGGAGGAAGGTAAGAAAGTATTATTTAGATGAGGAAGGGACTAGGAATCAAGTTTTGTGAAGAATGAAGCAAATAAATTTGGGAGTACTTAACTGAGAGAAGAAAAGACTCAGGGTCTTTTCTCAAGGTGGCCATGGGATTAATCTCCAAATCACCAAAGGAGTTTCTAAAAGAGAGATACAATTTGTTCTCAAACAAAGCCAGGGGAGACCTAAAGAGCAGAGTGATGACCAGTGATTAAAAATAATGAAAGTCTTACTGAGGATTCTAAAGAAGGATTAGGCTGCCTCAGAGAATTTCCCAACACCAAAAGATATCCAAGTACGACCTGGACTATCCCTTGCTAATGCTTAATTCTGCAAAAGGAATTCAACCCTCACATGGGGCTGGATTGCATGGTCTGAAAATGTCTGGATGTCCAGCTGCCTCACCCTTTCATTAGGGCTTCATATCATTGTTCTTTGGGTAGCTGATGTTCTCGGGAGTACAAATGAGCTGTGAAGCAACTTCTGATCTTTTCTGGCACAGTGCAAAGTTGTGCAAGGCTTAGGGAAATAGCTACATGGAGCAAGCCTTTCCCAAGTCAGTATTGGAGGAAAAAATAACTCCATTAGAAGTGGTAAATGAGGATCATAATGAGATATCCAAAGTCTTGCCAAGTGAATTTAATCACTTTCTGATCCCAACAGCCACACAATTCAACTCTTTTTTTAGCATAATTAAGCAAGTGACAATGAGGATACTATTCTAAGACATGGTAATGAGATGCTGAGGGGCCTGAATTCAGCTGGAGGGGAATTCCTATTAAATATTTATTAGATATGCAAGTTCTCTAATAGTTAGAAAAAATAGAAAAGGAAATTTAGTTAAGTGAGGTCCATTTCCTTTGAAATTAAACTGTTCCAAACAGAAGCTGTGGTCACTCCTTGTAGGCATCTTCATTTTTTTGGCCTGAAGGCTTGGCTAGACTCTGTGGCCATAAAACTCCTAGGTAGGCACAGGAGTCACAGAAAAGTAGACTAAATTAGGGAATGATGGAGTTTGCTGACCGGTAGTAAAAAGGAGGGAAGGAAGCAGTAAGATGTAGTGGAGTGGGGTAGAAAGGTAGTGTCTGTCTCCAGACTCATGTTTGAACTTGAAATCAAAGCCCACTAGGGCATGTGTGAATGTACACTTATAAATGAGTGCCTTTAAATTAATCCCTTTACCTTTTCCAGTCTTCATTCTCATGCTCTGTAAAATGGGTTTAGTTATACCTATCTCACAGGACTATTTGGAGGACTAGATATAATAATGCCTGGGAAAGTGCCTTAGAAATTGGCAAGCACTGTACACAGAAAGGGGGTGGGTCATTGACACTTTTAATTATTGCAAGACCATTTCCTGATGCTAGTAGCGTGCTCCTAGCAGAGTTCAAGCCCCTCCTCAGTTGTTGCTCTAGGGAGAAAGCACATACCAGTGGTTCTCAACCTTCCTAATACTGCAGCCCTTTAATACAGTTCCTGTGGGTCACACCCACAGGTTGAGAACCTCTGGCTGAAAGAATAAAGTTCTTCTGCACATTGAATTTTTTCTACCTAGAAAGGAAAGCCTTGCATAGGATGAGGATCATGATCATGCATTTCTCCTAACTGATGTTAATCAGTATGCAGATAAGATGCAGGCTCCAGGCCTGGCCAGCAGGAAGGGGATTTAGTTCAATCTCTGCTGGCTCTCTTGATGGGGGGAGTTTTGAGCAATTATAAGCCTCATCTGTGCAAGAGGCAAATGGGTGGGCCTCTGCTTGGGCCTCAGGCCAGCCCTAGCAGGCGGGTGTGACTATGCAGGGAGGTGTGGAAGGAAGTTAAGGATGTGTGTTGTGTTCCCAGGCTCCCAGCCTTACTGTTGCAGTTCTCCAGACACTCTCAGATTGTCTCCCTTTCTCAACTTTTCCTTGAGTAACTTTATCACAATGCAGTGTAATAGCAATGACTGTTTCTGTTTCTTGAATGCTTACTTGCACTGCATACCATTTGACCCTGCAACAACTTGTTACATTCGTATTATCATTTTACAGAAGGGATATTGAAGCCCAGATATAGGAAATAACTTGTTCAAGTTCACATAATAATTAAAGAGGCAGGAATTTAAAGTCTATAAAGGCAAGTGGATTTGACATTCATTAGAAGTCACCATCCAAGCTGAGGGAGCCTGCTGTCAGATGCCATCACTGAAGCCCATAGGTTGCAGGTGGCCATGTACTAAGTCGTGTGATCTGTATGGACTAGGGGATACAGCAGCATTCAGGGAGCCCTGAAACTGGAGGCTTAATACAGTTTGGATGGGAGAAAGGGCCATGGAGAGAGTTCTAGTGTAGTGAGTGTGTACCAAGTGTCCTTTATGTCAGGTGCTGTGCAGGCACTATGGGCATGGGGAGCTGTCTGGTGTTGTTCACAGGCACAGCTAATATAAGAGAAAAAGGATAGAGGGTTTCTCTTAGGGAAATGGTGAAAGCTCAGCATGTCTTTTATGAATTAAATAACTAGCAACTTAGCTTTTTAAAATTACTACACATTTTCACTTATATAGAGCAGTTTAAATATTTTATACCTTGCACACCTTGCATTTTACAGTTTAGAAGATATGTTCACATATTATTAGGTTTGATTCTCAAAATAATTGTTTTGGTCAGGCTTATCTTCATTTTATAGATAAGGAAACATAGGCTCACACTGGTTAACATGCTTGCCCAAGGTCATCTAAATAGTAAGTGACAGAGATGGAATTCATTTATTTATGTTTTTACACAGTCATAAATTTTTGCTTTTTGTCCGTTAATTTTTTTAATTATTAACATAAAATTTCTCCCCTTGTTTATTTTTCTCCTACTTTTATGGAGGTATAATTAAAAAATAAAAATTGGGTATATATTGAAGGCATACCATGTAATATTTTGGATTATCACAAGGATACATATGATTAGGCTATATTGTTTGTGTTTGTAAAGTCTCAGTTGTAGTTGAGTCCTTCACCCAGGAGGTATGCTGTATACCCCTACATTGTACCCAATAGGTGGGAGCTTACGGTACCCTTTTGCCTCTCCCTCCTCTTGAATTTTATTGCCTTTTTCTCTTGTATGAGTGTGTACTTGTTCATCTACTAGTTTCAAATTAGTATTCAGTACATGGGATGCTTGTTTTTTTATTCTTGAGATTACTAAGGAGAATATTTTTCAAACTCCATCTAGGTAAATACAAAAGAAATAAAGCCTAAATCATTCTATAGTTGAATAATATTTTATGGTGTATATATATCATGGTTTATTAATCCATTTATAGGTTGATGGGCACTTGGGTTATTTATACAACTTTATGATTGTGAATTGAACTGTTATAAACATTTGAAGGCAAATATTCTTGTGATAAAATTATTTTATTTTCTTCTGATAAGAAGTAATGGAATTGCAAGATCAAATGGAAGATCTACTTTTAACTCTATGAGAATTCTTTATATTTCTTTCCAAAAAGGCTTAATTAGTTTGAAATGCCTCCAACAGTGAAACCAGCTTCATATCACCATGTGATACTTGATAAGCCAAATAAAAGTATATACTTGGGAAAATATTTTTTATTTAACAAACGGTGCTGGGAGAACTGGACAGCCACATGTAAAGGACTGAAACTAGACCCACACCTTTCACCACTTACAAAAATTAACTCAGGCTGGATAAAAGCCTTAAATCTAATACACGAAATAATATCTCTAGGAGAAAGTATGGGAAAAACTGAACAATATTGGCTTGGGAAAAGATTTTATGAAGAAGACCCCTCGGCAATTGCAGCAACAATAAAAATAAATAAATGTGGACCTGATCAAGCTGAAAAGCTTCTATAAAGCTAAGATACAAACAACAAAGCAAATAGACAACCTTCAGAATAGGAGAAGATACTTGCATGTGATGAATGTGACAAAGGGCTAATAACCAGAATCTACAAAGAACTCAAGCAAATCAATAGGAAAAGAGCAAATAATTCCATTATTCATTGGAAAAGAGACATAAACAGAACCTTTTCCCAAGAAGACAGATGACTGGCCAATAAACACATGAAAAAAATTCTCATTGTCCCTAATCAAAAGAGAAATGCAAATCAAAACCACCTTGAGATATCACCTAACCCTGTGAGAATAGCCCACATCACAAAATCCCAAAGCTGGAGATGCTGGTGTGGGTGCACAGAGAACGGAACACTTTAAGCCCAAGACTTTGGATCCCTAGCACAGGGTTCTTTCTACAAAACCACTGCTGCTGTCTTATCTCAGTGTGAGTCATAACAAATAGCCAGAGTTGGAACATTCTCTACAAACAGTAAAATGCCAAACAAATATGGCTGTAAGAGCATTAGACTTTTACAACTGAGGTTCCTGCTTAAATCTGTAGGAAGAAGCATAATAAAACCATTCATTAAGATATTTAGATAAACTGACAGCCATGATAATTAAATACTCATAGCAGCATTAAGCTGTATTTTAGATTAGTCTTCTGAGAAGAGGGTCTTTTAGAAAAGTGTATCTTCATTGTTCTGGGAATAAGGACCTTTTCTGAGCAGTTGTAGGTCATTGATGATGGGACATGGAGCCGCGGGAGGACACTGAAGGTCTATCAGGGCAGGGGTTCTCCTGAGGTTTCCATGAGGACTAAAGGGCAGGAGGTCCCAGGAGGCAGACCTTTTTAATAACAACAGCTTTCTTGCATGCAGGAATATTTGTCCTTGAGATGTTGAGGGGCCCTATGTCAGGTGCCAAAATGGTGTTAAAAACTTAAAATCATTTCCTTACTCCCTGGGCCACAGTTTGTTTCATGCTGGTGCTCAAGAAATACTTATAAATGCTAGTCCTGGAGAAGCTACTGTGGGCTTGATCTGGAAACCAAGGTTTTGTGAGATGACTCTCTCTAGGGCCACATTATCATCTGGGAGATGCCTATAAGAGCTTTCCAGTGTGTGTGTGTGGGGGGGTCTTTGGTGCCTCAAGACTGGGAGAGGTAAACTCACAAAGTTTATGACTTCATTTTGAGCCCCACTCTTTATCCTTGTCTCCTGGGCCTGGTACCTAGTTTTTGCTAATACCTCTTGTAGTCCAGAATCCTGGGCCTGCCCCTCTCTTACCTCTGCATTCAGATCAAGGACATATACACAAAGGGACCTGCCAATGCAATCTTTGTAAGGGAGCATGTTTCAAATTACTTTGATTTTACAATCACATTTGAATGAATAAACATTGTAAAAATCAGGTAGCATAAATGGGCTTATAAAGTAAAGCAATATTTCCACATCCTACCCATTTCTAGCCCTAGCCTCATTCACTAGTAGGGGGCATATTTAACTATATCTGCTTTTAGCTTTTCTATTGGTTAATTTCTTAGTGCTAACGAATAGATTCATATTGTGATATACTATATCTATCATCTATCTGTATTTAACTATTTTAAATAGTGTCTACTAACTCAATACTATGAAAGATAAAGACAATCACTTATGGATACTACCCTTCCCCTCTTGGTGGTGGTCAATTTCTAAGATGGCACTCAATGATCTGGTACTCAGGCCTTTGCTGTAATTCCCTCCTATACTGTACAGGGTACTAGAGTTGGATTGTGTGACCAGCAGCATATGGTGGAAGGGTTGAATTGATAGTATGTCACTTCTGAGATTAGATCATAAAAGACACTGTAAATTTCAGTTTGGTGTCTCTCATGCTCTATTTTTCTCCTCCCCCCACCCTGGCCATCTCTCTCTCTCTTTCTCTTTGTCTCTCTCTCTCTCTCTCTCTTTCTCTCATTACTCATAATGAGGGAGGCCAGCTGCCATGTCCTAAGGACACTCAGAAAGTCCTGTGAGGAGACCCACATGACAAGGAACTGAGATTTCCAGTCAATAGTCTTGGAAGTACATCCTGCAGCCCAGTCAAGTGTCCAAATGACGACAACCCTGGCCAGCAAATTTACTATAATCTCACTAAAGACCCTGAACCAGAACTACCTAGATAAGCTGCTTTCAGGTTGATGACCCTCAGAAATAGCAATAATATGTTTGTTGTTTTCAGCAAGGAAGTTTTGGGGTAATTCATTTGGCAGTAATAGATAATTAATGCCTCCTCCTTCCACTACTTTGGTGGATATTTTGTTGTTTGATTCTCCTACTAGTTACATTGTTAGTTACATTGTAATTTTAATAGTAGGGTTCCATTTCTTGGTTGTCAATTTTTAAAAGAATTTCTTGACTTTTCATTTGGTGAGATGAGAATAATGTAGTGTCTCTACCTTTTTCTCTATCTTCCCTCCTCCCTTTCTATCATTTAACTTCTGACAGCTTGACCATTGTTTTAAAAGTATAGAAAACTTAAAATGCACAAAGTTAGAGAAATAGTGAGAAAAATCTCCATATACGCATTACCCAGCTTCAATAATTATCAATTTAGGACTCTTTTTATTCCATCTCTTGTTCCACCTACCTCCTTCTTCCCATATTATTTTGAAGCAAATCCTAGACTTTGTATATGTAATCCATAACAACTTCAATACGCATTGCAAAACGTTATGAAATTTCTTATACCATAAGCACAATGCCATTATCAAAGATAAATATAATAATAGTTTTCTCATATCGAATATCTTATCAGTGTTCAAATTTCCAAATGCACACATACACATGCACACTATACAATTTGTTTGAATCAGGATTTATATAAAGTTCATATATTACAATTGGTTGGTTTGTCTTTTAGAGACTTTTTTTTAAAACTATAGGAACCCTCTCCATCATTTTTTTCCTCAACATTTACTTTCTGGAGATGTACAGATTATCACAATCTGGATTTTGTTTATTGACTCCCCATAGTATAAATTAAGATGCTCCTCTGTCCTTTATATTTCTTATGAATTGGTAGCTGGATCTATAGACTTACTCTGATTCAGATTTGATTTGTAGAAGGGAAAAGTAATATGTTATAGGTAATGGTTTCTTCCTTTGGGAGGCACATTCTGTCTAGCTTTTGTTATAATAGCAATTGTTATTGTACAATGTCTAGATCCACCACCTTGTTAGTGATAACAAAATGGTGATATTCTAATTTTAGTTATATCTTCATTTATTGGCTAGAATATTTTTATAAAGGGAAATTTCTTTTATCTATTATTTGGCTGCCCAGTGGTATAGCTTATATAGAAAATACAGAATTAATACCTGATTATTTTTCTTTAATTATAAATTATCAAAATTATAAGTTGGCTTACTACCATAAAGAAATAGTGACCAATTAGATTTTTTAATAATAAAATTGTGGGTTTATACATATTCAATGTGTTCAATCCATTGTCATTATTGTTATTATTATTGATACTCAAATTGTTCCATCTTTGCTCAGTAAGTTGGATCCTGAGTCCTTTTGCCATGACCCCAGGAGTCTTTATAATTTCCTTGCTAACTAGTAGAACAAAGATGCTCCTGGTTCATCTAGTACATTCTCTACCCTACACCTAGAATCAGCCATTTCTCCAAAAAGCTCTCAATTCTTTTAGTGGCAAATGATTCTTTCTTTCTTTCTTTCTTTCTTTCTTTCTTTCTTTCTTTCTTTCTTTCTTTCTTTCTTTCTTTCTTTCTTTCTTTCTTTCTTTCTTTCTTTCTTTCTTTCCTTCTCTCTCTCTCTCTCTCTCTCTCTCTCTCTCTCTCTCTCTC
>CAUYON010114215.1:0-16164 GCA_963573935.1 Arctocebus calabarensis
GAAAGAATGATTCAGATGACCTAGATACCTTTAAAAACTCATCATGGAAGAAAGAGCAGAGCACTACTTTTCTTCTCTTTCAAATTTCCCAAAAGCAATAAAAGCTTACAAATCTTCCATTCCATTTAAAAAAAAAAAAAATTGACTCGGCATCTGTGGCTCAACGGGCTAGGGCACCAGTCATGTACACCTGAGCTGGCAGGTTCAAATCCAGCCCAGGCCCACCAAACAATGACGCCTGCAACCAAAAATTGGCCTGGCATTGTGGCGGGCGCCTGTAGTCCCAGCTACTTGGGAGGTGAAGGCAGGAGACTCGCCTGAGCCAAGGAATTGGAGGTTGCTGTGAGCTGTGATGCCACAGTACTCTAACTAGGGCGACAGCTTGAGGCTCTGTCTCAAAAAAAAAAAAAAAAAAATTAAAATGTTTTAGTCTTAAGGACCCTTAGAAATAATCTAGTCCAATTGTTCAGTTCAAAGGGAAATTCTTGGATTAAAATTCCACGCTAATTAAAATTACTGGTAATCCTTCTCCCCTACTCCCAATTATGAAAGTCCAGATTTGAGTTCTTAGATATTCAGGACAGGGAATGTGGGGAGAAGGTACAACCATGCTTCCTGAGATATCCCCTGTCTCTGTGGGGTTTAGCTTCTGCTTCACAGGTGTGAGGTTCCTCTGATGAGCTCTCAGGTTAGATTTATCATCCTTTCCCAGATCTCTCACAGCATAGGTCTGAAAAAAATAAGTAAATCTTAGTAACCAGGGCCAGACACTGCTGGCTCTAGCTTGTAATCCCAGCACTCTGGGAGGCCGAGGTGGGTGGACTGCTTGAGGCTGGAGTTCCAAACCAGCACTCTACCCAGGGGACAAAGTGCAACTCTGTCTCAAAAAATAATCTCAGGCTTGGGGCCTGTGGCTCAAGCAGCTAAGGTGCCAGCCACATACACCAGAGCTGGGGTTTTTGAATCCAGCCCAGGCCTGCCAAACAACAATGACAACTACAACCAAAAACTGCTGGGTGTTGTGGCAGGAGCATGTAGTCCCAGCTACTTGGGAGGCTGAGGGAAGAAAATCTCTTAAACCCAGGAGTTGGAGGTTGCTGTGAGCTGTGACGCCACGGCACTCTACCCAGGGGGACAGCTTGAGGCTCTGTCTCAAAAAAAAAAAAAAAAAGAAATACTCTCCCTCATGGGTATTGTTCCTTTACTTCTCTGAGAAAACTTTATAAAACCATGGCATGTGGCTGAAAATTTTTATACTTTAAAAATGTTGATGGCTCGGTGCCTGTGGCTCAACAGGCTAAGGCGCCAGCCATGTACACCTGAGCTGGCGGGTTTGAATCCAGCCTGGGCCCGCCAAACAACAATGACGGTTGCAACCAAAAAATGGCCGGGCGTTATGGCGGGCGCCTGTAGTCCCAGCTACTTGGGAGGCGGAGGCAGGAGACTCACTTGAGCCCAGGAATTGGAGGTTGCTGTGAGCTGTGATGCCACAGCACTCTATCCAGGGTGACAGCTTGAGGCTCTGTCACAAAAAAAAAAAAAAAGTTGAAGTGGTATGTTAGATTTTGTAATTGGTTTAATAAAATTTGATAGTACTAATCATTATCAGAAGTGCTCTTACAATGATTAGAATAATTTATTAAGATAATACATTTTAAATTTGTATATTTTAATGTGTTGAGTCACCAAAGTAGATTTTATTTGGAAATTATTTAAAATTCACATAGTAATCTGAGTATCTGTCTTATTGGCATATATAATCAGTTATTTTATTGTGAGTTCTTTGTTTGTTTGTTTGTTTAGGAAACTTCTCTTAGCTCTGAATGTACCAAACTATTTCAATGCTTATTTAATCATTTTTTTTAAATTACATTTATGGGCACGGGCCACATACACTGAGACTGGCAGGTTTAAACCTGACCCAGGCCAGCTAAGCAACAATGACAGCTGCAACAGAAAAATAGCCAGGCCTTGTGGTGGGCTCCTGTAGTCCCAGCTACTTGGGAGGCTGAGGCAAGAGAATCGCTTAAGCCCAAGAGTTGGAGGTTGCTGTGAGCTGTGATGCTACAGCACTCTGCAAGGGCAACATAATGAGACTCTGTCTCAAAAAAAATTAAATAAAATAAAATAAAAAAGGGATGTAGGAGCCAGAGAGATGAGATTTGTCTACATTCAGATTTAGATTATAAGACTATTTAGAATAATGAAACTACCATTTTTTTTAGTGCCTGGCTAGAACGCCAAATGCTACAGTAGACACTGGGGACAGTGATATTTTACAAAGATTATGGCTCCCTGTCTCGTGTAGCTTATAGTCCAGTCAGGAATATTCACACTAAAGAAATGAAGAAACAATCACAGTTGTGATGAAGTCTATAAGAAAAAGTCACAGGAACCCTGAGAACATTTTAGCAGGTCTTTGGGGATCAAGAAAGGCTTCCAGAGGAAGTGATATTTAACCTGATACAGGAAAGAAAACTAGGAGTTATGTAGGTGACCAGAATGGATAAGAGTATTCTCAACAGAGAGAACAGCCTATGCTAAGATTCTAAGGTGTAAAAGAGGATAGCAGTTTTCTAGGAAGTGAAAGAAGCTGAGGTGGTGATTTGGGAGAATGGCGTGTGAATAGAGGCTGTGAAAGGTATTTAGGAGCCAAATCAGTTAGGACTCTGTATGCCATTTTCAGGATTGGCGGCTTTATTCTAAGCTATAGGAAACCAGATCCAAGAACAGAGCCTGAGGTCAGAGCAGAGTGGAGTTCTGGTCTAGTTATAGTGTAGCATCTGATACAGAAACCCACCTGGATCTAGCCCCGATAATAACATGTGGTTACCCAGGGGGAAATAGCTGCGTGTATAAACTTAAAGTGCTGTAATACTAAACTCTTTAACATTTAAGAGTCTAGCAACTTGCTGTTGGAATTTTGAGGCATACTTAGGCCGAATCACAGATATGGAAGAAAAACCCTGTCACCTATAAAAGTCAAGAATGAGTGTATATTCAATTATTTAAAACCTTTGTTTTCCCTACTCAGAACATTGCCTTCATAGAAAAAATAGATTGGCCAAAAATATTATTAAAAGCAATTTCTAAGTGTCACTTGAAATTCCAAAGTTAAAACCTTATCTAAATCTAAGATGTCTGGGTTGACAACTTTGTATTTGTCTTGGGCAGTGAAAAAGGAAATAACAAAACCCTTTGTTTCCCTCTATTCTGAAAAACAAATGAACAGACCAAAAAAAAAAAAATCCATAAAACAAATAGTTGCTGAGATTAATTGTTTTTACATTCTCTATACCTTGGGAAGGGATGTTTTAGAATCAAAGGAAGATACAATTAACATCACAAAATTTTAAGCGAGTTTGGTTTATAGCCTTTTTCTCCCAATTACTCAGGTAATTGTATTTTCTTAGAGAAAAAAATCCATGCCTTAAAATATTGCAGTAAGTTTCTTTGGATAATTATAAAAACAAATAAAAACTTAAATGTTTTTGATTTTTGAACAATTCTGAAGGGTTTTTGTGTGTGTGTTTATCTTGTTTTTGGTTAGAACAGGAACTTAGTTGATCTTCATATGTTAGTTTTACTCTCAAACTAGGTTGTAGGCTTTAAAATGAAATTATCACCCTATGGACTTATAGGGTTGATTTACACTTACCTACTTCTGTTGACACAGAACATAATGAGTAACTCAGAGGAATGAGTGGTATTGTTTTTTAACTTCTCTGAAAAAATAACTTATATTATTGCTGTGAGCTGTGATGCCACAATACCCTATCCAGGGTGAAAGCTTGAGGCTCTGTCTCAAAAAATAAAACAGAACAAAACAAACAAACAAAAACAACTTATATTTTTATCTTTAGAGGAAAATTTTAGTTGTGGATGTGGATCAGTTTACTTAGATCCCCTTAAATCCTACAGATTGCAGGTAAGTTGAGGGGCTTTTGCAAGTATAATGCTGTAAGGGCTCAGATAACATAAGCTGTAGTAGATACCACTGTTCAGTGTTTACACTATCCCTCTTTCCCATTTTTCACTAAAATTGAAGGAAAACCTTGGGAATGATTTCATGTTATGCTTTCTAACTATAGGACACATATCCCCAGTGTGCCAGGAAGTATAATAAGGTGTTCTATAACTCATAGTGTATTTTCCTACTGCATCAAGTGTACCTGATTTGTGGCTTAAGCTTACCTCATACATGTAGCTGTGTTTCTCAAACTCAGTGCTCTTGACATTTTGGACAGTTTAATTCTTTCTTCTGAAGGACGTCCTGTGCATTGTAGGATGTTTAGCAGATTCTCTAGCCTTTATTAACTAAATGCAAGTAACAAGACATGCTACCACCACCCCTGCCATCAGTTATGACAACCGAAACTATCTCCAGATATTGCCTATATCTTCTGATAGGCAAAATTGCTCTCAGTTTGATCACTACTGTTTTATATAGAAAGACATACAAATGTATGTTGTGAATTAAAATGAACAGTGCATTTATTTTAAAATTATGTTTTATTATGTTGAAAAATATCCCATAAAGCTTTTACTAAGAATCTAATATATACTAAATACAGTAGACGGCTTCTTATAATGACTATCTTTTGGCTTCTGTTACACTCCCACCCCCTGCTTTTGAGAGGCAGTGACTTTCACTTCTTTTAGCTGTTTGATCTGATATTTACCTCTGTATTTTATCTTTATTTAATCAGTTTTAGACATTAAGTTCCTGTTTGAGATAAGTATTTTAGCTCACTTATGCTACTTTTTTCCTTCTTGTGTCCTCTAATATAATAATTACTTAACTTTTTTTATTAGATCTGTGATCATTGACATTATGACTATGAAAATACTGTTCACTGTAATCAAATAATTTCCTTCTTACCTTGAACATTAGAGTTAAATAATGCCTTCCTCCTCTCCATTCCCTGTTTTCTTTCTAAAACATCTTTATCTAAACAATTTTGTCACCATCCTAATAGATGTATGCAGTGGCTCTTGGATTTTTTCCTATCGAGCCTATCAGATAATATATCAGTTCCTTTTTTCTCCCCATGAAGACATCACTTCTGGAGCCTCCTGATCTACTTCAGTCACGACCAAGTTACTCTTTGAGTCCAACTAACTGCTGATATCCCGATATTTTCCTTTGCTGTTACTTTATTTGCCTCTCTTTTATGATGAATTGATAGTTTCCTAGATCTCAGATCTTCCTCTTGTTTCTTGTTTGACTGCTTCATCTTTGTGGTACACATCCTCCAACCATTTCCTTATAACTTCATTTCCTGAGACATTCTGGACTTTTGCAAGCCAAACTGGCTTATTTCCCACAGTAGCTCTATGGGAACATCAGTTTGAACTTTCTCTTTGATGCTTATTCATTTACTGTTTGTCCTTCTGTTTTTCACGTTCATATTGGGATTTGGGTTTATACACGTATGTTAGTTTAATTGAAGTTGGTGACTATGTTTCTCTTTCTTATTTGTCTTTAATATGAGAATAGATTTTTAAGAGGCAAGAGAAAAGGAAATGTCTTTTTTTTTGATTTCTTGAAATCAGAAGTATTCATTACTTTCTAAAGTATGAGTTTTCTAAGTTCTTTGATTGCATATACCTTATTCCCACATTTACTTGTTCACTTAAGAAGCTATGCATCAAATATTCTTGGCAGTAATATTTTAAGGATAGAAAGTAGTAATACATTTTTAAAATCAAACCTTATGTTTGAAAGATAATTTAGATGTAATAAAAAATCTAGATAGCAAAAATATTATACTTCTTTTTCTGAACCATGGAGATAATAAAGTTTTAAGGTTTTAAGTGTATTTTCAGTATTTTCCAATACTCATTTGATTTTTTACTTATATGTATACTTTCTCTTACGTTCATTTTTAGGTGTTAGTGTTTAATCATGTAATGTGTGAGCCTAAGTCTCCTTTCATTAGGGTTAACTTTTACTTTCTATGTCTACTATTGTCACTAAATCTTTATATAATTCCCCCAGGACAATAATGCTCAGTATTACATCTTTTGGCATCTGTAAGCTTCTTCCGTGAGTGATCTTGCCTTCTCCTAGGGTTGTAATAGGAGTGGGTATAGGTCTCTGTCACTTGCTAAGTGTAACACTACATTACCCAAAAAAGCCTCTTAATATTGGCTCATTCCTTAAGTGCCTACGCTTCTGTTTATAACCTCCTTTCTTACATAAGATAATATTTCATTTTGTTACTTGTTATTGCTAACAGGGTTTATTCATGGTTATTGGTCTCTCATATATGACTTTAACAAATAAAGCTCTAGATCGTGAGATATTTGAAATAAATAACATTTAGATTAGTATGGGACCAATCGTGCACTCATAGATTATGCCAGTAGCATATCGTATGTACTTCTGCTTTCAAAAACAGCTCATAGGGGGTGGCACCTGTGGCTCATCGAGTAGGGTGCCAGCCCCATATATTGAAGGTGGCGGGTTCAAACCCAACCTCGGCCGAACTGCAAAACAGAAAAATAGCCAGGCATTGTGGCGAGCACCTGTGGTCCCAGCTACTCGGAAGGCTGAGGCAAGAGAATCGCCTAAGCTCAGGAGTTGGAGGTTGCTGTGAGCTGTGTGATGCCACAGCACTCTACCGAGGGCGATAAAGTGAGACTCTGTCTCTACAAAAAAAAAAAAAAAAACAGCTCATAGGTTACAAGTGACCTAAAAGTATTATGGAGAATATTAAAGCGTGCTAATGTCAGCTATAATTTCTCAGAAATTTTAAGATCATTTGTAGAAGTTATTTAGAAAAAAATGTGTTTCAAAACTGTTTGAACACTGTTCTCTGTGTCCTGCCAATGTACACATTTTCACTGATATTTGATGAAAAAGTGAATACTCCATAAACTGAAGAAACTTGCTTTTTAAGTAGTCACCTAAAATAAAGTGCCAATATATTGAGCCAGTATAGTCAAAGTTTCTTCTTGAGAGAGTTTGTTCAGGTGTTAAAATGATTTGGGGTGAACAGACTAAGGTAAAGCTATAAATGGCCTTGTATAGTACTATGGCTTTTTTTCACATATATGCAACAGTACATATTACAACAGAATGTAAAGTCCACCAAAACCTACACTGAGTTTCAGAAATATGGGGAAAGTTATGACCTTCCAACCCTTTTACCTCTAATACATGATTTTTTTTACTGTGTCATGCCCACTGTCATTTATTTCTTCAACCAACTCTGTAAGGTAAGTTTGGCTAGAATTATTTTCCTCTTTTTACAGAAGAGGAAGTTGAGAAAAGAAGCTATGGGAGGGGGGAGTACTGTGACTTGCCCGAGGTCAAAGAACTAAATGTTGTGCCTTGACTCCAAATCATGTACTTTTTCCATTATATTTTCTCCCTCAAAATAACTATAGTGTGAATGGTAGCATTTTCTACAGATGATTATTTATTTATTTATTTATTTATTTATTTTTAGAGATAGAGTCTCAGTCTGTTGGCATCACAGCTCTCAGCAACCTCTAGCAGTTGAGCTTAGGCAATTCTCTTGCCTCAGCCTCCCGAGTAGCTGGGACTACAGGTACCTGCCACAACGCCCAGCTATTTTTTGTTGGAAGTTTGGCTGGGGCCACGTTTGAACCTACCACCCTCAGTATATGGGGCCAGCGCCCTACTCACTGAGCCGCAGGCGCCAACAGATGATAATTTAAACATTTGCATGTTTACCTGAGCAATATTTTAACACGGAAAGCCTAACTACTCTTAACATTTTTTTGTTAGCTTCTTATAGAATAAGCATTTTTAAGATTTCTTTTATTTCTTAGAGTATTAACCTTTTTTTTTTATTTTTTTTTTACAGGCAGTAGAATATTAATTTCTACTTTGGTCCTGTGATAATAAAATTTAAAAAACTGAGACTGACAGGTGTTTTTCATTGTTATTGTCAAAGCATTTGTTCAAAGTGTTTAAATATTACTGAGTATGTTGAGAATAGGAGATACGTAATTTGAGAGGATTATACTGGATGGCCATGAAGTTTGTGTGCAATTTAAACTTGCACGTGAACTTTATGGCCACCCTTTTTTTTGTTCAATTTCTTAAATTTGAAATTTTCAGATCATCTTTTCCAATACTGACAATTTTTGATACAAAGTTTCATGGTATCTTATCCTAAACCAATCTTGAAGCATATGTGAAATAAATTATATTGCTATTACTATGTCTTGATTCTTATTTTTTGATAGGTTATTGTGGTCAGGTCCTAAGGTAACAGGGAAAGTAAGTAACAATTGAAGACCATTTCTAATGTGCTTTTTTTTTTTTTTTAATTTACAAGGGAGCCTGACTTCTTAACTCTTGGCAGATACTCATTTTTCCCCATTAAAAAAAAAAATGTATATACTATATTTGGTTAACTTAGTGTTTCAGAAATCTTGAAAATATGCCAGGTAAAATAAAAGCAGCTGTATTCCTTTTATCTAGCTAAATTATTTCATATACATGATTTTATGCTGAGTTTAGAACTCTAATCATTGGAATTTATATTGTGGTACCCTGATAGTAGTGTTTACACTATGATGATATGTAGCAGTAAATATCTCTAATGCACAGTCTCTGTCTTCCAGATTTGGTTTGCTATAAAAGTTTAGGTTTTAGACCCTATACCTTGGCTAAAAATAAAACTGTTCTTCTTGAGTGTTTGCTAGAAAAATGTGTTTATTTTTCTGAAGCAAAGTTTTCTTAATATTTTTAATTAATGAGTTTAGCTGATTATTTGTTTTTAGTGTTATTTGAAGGTTTGAACTTTTTTCTTGAAGCTTACATACAAGAAAAAAATTATATTCTGCTTATGTTGATTGCTTTCAGGAAGGCATTTGTTACTGAAATCATAGTACATATTTGTATGAATTGGGATAAAGTCTACCATCTTTCCTATGAGGTAATAGTAAAGTGAGGGATGCATTTATAGTTCCCCCTCCTATTTAGCACACCATTTATTTTTTCAGGAGCTACTTATAAAATTTATGAAAGGCTACTCTATAAGTAGTATGCTACTTACACCATTTCCAATAAAACTGAGGCATGGAGAATTTAGGGAACTTATGGTTTCATCTCAAGTATATTATAACGTAGTAGTGAAAATATGAATCCAAAATCATATAATTTCTGCTTGAATACTATCTGTCTACTGTGTATTTTTACACAGTTCTATAATATTACCTCATTTTAGTTACCAATATCTTTATTATTCAGGATCTTCTACAGATCTCTGTTAGTTAGGTTACATTTTCATGCAGATATGTTTTTACTTATCTAAAAACTATCATGTTTAGGGTGCTTTTCAGTTTGTGTGAACTTTGACTTCTAATTCTAAAAAGATAAATTTTTGTGAATCAGTGAAGCATCTGAACCAGTGGGTTGCAAACTCAAGCAGCTACATGAGTTAAACAGTTTATTTATTTGTTTATGACAGGGTATCACTTTGTCACATAGGCTGGAGTGCTGTGACATGATTATAGTTCACTATTGATACGAACTCCTGAGCTCAATCAATCCTTTTACCTTAGCTTCACAAGGAGCTGGGACTATAGGCATATGCTGCCATGCCCAGGCTATTTTGTAGAGATGAGATCTTGCTACGTTGCCCAAGCTAGTCTCAAATTCTTGGACGACAGTCCTCCCGTCTTGGCCCCCCAAAGTGCTAACAGGAAAGACAAGAGCACTGTGTTTAGCCTAAACAGATTAATTAAATGAGTAAGTCAGTTGAGGACAGTGGTGAAACAGACAAAGTTTTAGATATTGACAAATAAATTCAAATTACTTTAAGCTGTAGTAAGGACCACACAGAACACAACTATGGACTTTTCAATTGGTAATCTTTGGTAAAATATTTTTCCTTCTCCCTGCTATTCATACACCCCTCCAAAATTACATATATTCTAATTTACTAGGGACAGAGAGCAAGTGGTTTAAACTCTTTCCAGAAAGTACAATTAAGTATACCTTTCTATTTTGGGAAAGGCTTATAAAATGTATTTGAAAAGTTATGTTAACTGCCCTAAAAGATCATCTTTCCAAACTATACTTAAGCTCAGTTTATAGTGTTTGCTTTCTGTCAAAACTTAGAAAAAACATTCACAGTTAACTTCCATAATATAAAATGTCTGTCTCATTAGGCATTAAAGAAGCATTGGTCAACAGGTATAATGTTGTTAGACTATATAGCTAATGTGAATGTGGGCATGACCTCCCAAAAAGATCAAAGACTAATCTTTTTGACAGTTACAAGATGGCAGAGCTTGCCTTGGGCATTTTGCTGCTGCACTGGAACTATTTGTTTGGATAGCATGCCTGAGGGATAAGAATGTGTTTATAAGGATGAGCAGGTAAAAGTAAAAGATTGTCTTTTGACATTTCAATTAATCCCTTCCAGCCTTTGGTTTACTTAACATTTTCACTATTTGCTGGCAGGAGAAAATGGCTTTTTTACATATGCTGTATGTCATTTTAAATTGGGCATTGATTTTCATGCCTGATAATCCCTAAGTGTACAAATGAAATAGATTTCAATGTCATTAAAATGAGGTGTGTTTTTTTTCTACTTTTTCTAAACCTTTAGTTTTGTTTTTTCCAATTAAACATGAAATCAGTTTCTTTACGAAATAAAAATTATTTCACAGTTAGCCTTTATTGTATACAGGTCATTTCAGGTTTTTTTGTTGGTGGTGGTTTTTGTTTGTTTTGTTTGCTTTTCACCTAAATTAATTCCCATTGGTAAAATATTGGTAGTATTTTAAAGGCCATTTGGATTGTAAAAATTGTTTGAAAATTTGCAAGAAACCAAACTAATGTAGTCATATAGAAAAATTCATTCTTTTAATGAAACATAAAAGACCAAGGAGCCAATTTTGTTTATTTAAACTAATAGTTGCTAAGTGTAAATATTTCACAACTACTACTTCTTAGGGTAACTGTTGTCATAGGAACAATGATCATTATAAAGTATTAGTCTGTCCACAGTGTAGGGAATGTTGAAAACCCCTAAGTTACTATGTCTAATTTCTTTTTTTTTTTTTTTTTTTGAGACAGAGCCTCGAGCTGTCACCCTGGATAGAGTGCTATGGCATCACAGCTCACAGCAACCTCCAATTCCTGGGCTCAAGCGAATCTCCTGCCTCTGCCTCCCAAGTAGCTGGGACTATAGGCGCCCGGCCATTTTTTCGTTGCAGCAGTCATTGTTGTTTGGCGGGCCTGGGCTGGATTCCACACCAGCTCAGGTGTACCTGGCTGGCGCCTTAGCCCGTTGAGCCACAGGCGCCAAGCCACTATGTCTAATTTCTTTAGGGAAATATTGTTAGAAACTGAGAAGCTGCTTCAGTTATATTTTGAGAGGTAGACAGGAAGTATTTTTTCTCCCAGTCAGATAGAATTTTTAAAGTACTTTTTCTTCTATTCTCTAAATGTTATCATATGCGTTATTACTGAATTTTCAGAAATTGTTTTTACATATTATATAATATTTATTATGGTGCCATATTATTTATTATTTATATTACCTCAAAAATTAGTTTATTTCCTTTATCTCCTAATTATAAAGTTTTACTTCAGAAATCTGACAGGTTATTTTTGAGATGATATAAAATAAAATTTTAAAAATTTATTTTCTTTTTTTTTTTCTTTCTGTAACTCAATGTTAAAAAGTTCATATTTTACTCTTTCTAAGATCTCCAGGGGGTGCCTGAAACCTTGGCTATATCCAAACCTTATGTATACTCTGTTTTTCCTATACATACATACATACATACATACATACATACATATGATAGTTTCAGTTAAATATGAGACACAAAAAGAGATTAACAGTAATACCTAATAAGTTACAATTTGTAAAGTGTTATTAAGTAAAATAAGGGTTACTTAAACACTGTGATACCTGATAGTCAACCTGATAACTGAGACAGCTAAGTGATTTAACTGTTGGGTAAGGAGTACAACATGATACACTAGACAAAGAGATGATTCATGTCAGGACTGGACAGAGGAGAACAGTACAAGATTTCATGATGTATGAACAGCATGCAATTTGAAACTTATGAATTGTTTATTTTTGGAATTTTTCATTTAATATTTTCATACTGTGGTCGACTGCAGATACCTGAAACTGCTGCAGGTAAGGGGAGACTACTGTATAAGTTCTGTTAATTTATCTTAAAAGTCCAAAATTTTTCCAAAAAAGTAACTTTTTATACCTTTAATTAGGCTTGTACTATAAAAATATGCCCTCCATATTCATGAGTGTCACATTGTTAGATTCAAACAATGCAGATCAAAAATATTTTTAAAAAATTGCATATGTACCAAACATGTACAGACTTTCTTGTCTTTATTCCCTAAAAACAACAGTATAACAAATGTTTACACTATATTAGATATTATAAGTAATCTAGAGATGATTTAAGTACATGACAGGATGTGCATCGGTTATATGCGAATACTATACCATTTTATAGCAGGGACTTGAACATCCATAAATTTTGATATCTGTAGCAGGTCCTGAAGTCAGTATTCCATGGATAGCAAGGGGCAACTATACATTTTGATGTACCAGTCCGGGAATACATAAAGGATATCTTTGTTGTTGTTGTTGTTGTTGTTAAAACAGGGTATCACTCTGTTGCCTGTGTTATGTGCAGTGGCATCATCATAGCTTACTACAACTGCAGACCCTTGGGGTCAAGTGATCCACCTGCCTCAGCCTCCTGAGTAGCTGGGACTATAAGCACATGCCACTGCATCTGGCTAATTTTTCTATTTTTTTGTAGAGATGGGCTCTCACTCTGTAGGTCCAGTCTTGTCTCAAACTCCTGGCCTCAAGCAGTCCTCCTGCCTTGGTCTCCCAAAGTGCTAGGATTACAGGCCTGAGCCACTACACCTGGACATTATCTTTAAAAGCTGACTAGCTGACCTATTGTGTCACATCAGATTAATAATTAGTTTCTAGGAATTGTAGCAACTTTCTGTGAGCTTCCAATACTAGCATTTTGTTATAGATAAATAAATTTCAGTTATAGAATTCTAGGATCTTTTTTACTTAATTAGATATCCTTACTCAGTTTTTAAATAGGAAAAGTAAGGCACAACAGACTTGACTCACCTAAGATCGCTCAGAAAAGCTCTATAGTATCAAACTCTAGAATTGTCACTCTTAAGAGAGCCAGCTCTATAGTCAGACAGACCTAGGTTTCAAATGCCAACTCTACCCTTTGCTGTTCTTAATCTTTTAGACCTCAATTTTCTTCTTCTTCTTTTTCTTCTTTTTATTTCAGAGTATTACAGGGATACAAATGTTTTGGTTTTGTGCCATTTGAGTCAAATTTATAACTTGTGCCATTTGAGTCAAATTTATATGTGCCCATCACCATATAGTGTGCATTGTACTCATCCCTTCACCACTCCTCCCACCTGTTTGACTTCAATTGAGTATTACTTTCACATGTGCACAAGAGTGTTGATCTTTTAGTTTCAATTCAGTATTGAGTACATGTGATGTTTATTTTTCCATTCTTAGAATATTTCACTTAGAATGATCTCCATTTCCATCCACATTGGTACAAAAGATACTAACCCACTATTTTTTATGGCTGAGTACTCCATGGTATACTTGCATCACATTTTATTAATCCATTATGTATTGGTAGGCACTTGTTTTTTTCCACATCTTTGAGATTGTTAATTGTGCTGCTACAAACATTTGAGTGCCAGTTTCTTTTTTTACAGAATCTCTGGGTAGATACCAAGTAGTGGAATTGCTGGATCAAATGATGGGTCTACTGTAGTTCTTTTAGGTGTCTCCATACTACTTTTTATAGAGGTTTTTACTGTAATAGGTTGCAGTCCCACCAGCAGAGTATGAGAGTCCTTTCTCTCTGCATTCATGTCAGCATCTGTTATTTTGGAACTTTCTGATATGAGCAGTTCTCACTAGACGAGATAGGAGATATCTCAAATGGTTTTGATTTGCATTTTTCTGATGATTAGATAGTATAGCATTTTTTCCATGTGTTTGTTTTGACCATTAGCATATCTTCATTTGAAAAGTTTCTGTTTGTGTCTTTTGCCCACTTCTTAATGGGGTTGTTTTGATTTTTTTTTTTTTTACATATACATGTGTTTGTTAGGTTTGCACTTTTTGCTTTTACAGAATTTAAAAGGCTTAAAATTTAATAACAATAGCAACATTTAAGATAAGGACTAGAAACAAAAACCACATAAAGAATGAACAAAGATAAATACATTCAGAAAAGAAAACAGACAATTACTGCATTGAAATATTAAGCAATATTAATAATAATAATAATGCCAGGAAAGTAACGTTCACATTGTCAAATAAGAGTATGTCTATTATAGAATGCTTTGACTCTGATGCTCAGTATGAAGTCATCAGTAAACTTCTTATTATTTTTTTTCAAAAGTCTCAAAAAATACACATCTAATATATAAATAAAAGTAAAAGAGAGTTTCAAAAAACAAATCATGCCAAATCTTATAGACAATAGAAAAAGAAGAAATATTTCGAAATCATTCTATTTGATCTGGATACACCTGATATTTGACATTGGAGAAAATATATTGTTATAAAGGGAAATTACAAACATTTCACTTATAAATGAGGATGCAATATCTTAAACAATATATTGACAAGTTGAATTAAAAATTAATGTTTAAGTAATATACTAGGTCAAAATTGAATCCAATTTAGTGAGAATTAGTCACCATTTCCTTTCCTTTTTTTTTTTGTTTTCTTTCCCTCACCCCTCCCTCCTTTTCTCTCTCTCTGTCTGCTCTCTCCTGTTTTGATTTTTTACTTGCTGATCTGCTTTAGTTCTTTGTAGATTCTGCTTATCAGCCCTTTATTAGATGTATAGTATGGAAATATTTTATCCCATTATGTTGATTGTGACAACCCTAATTTTCTTATCTGTAAGATAGAGTTGAGTAGAGCCCAACTTACTGGTTTTGCTTTTTGTAGTTGCAGTTACCCACACTCAACCATGGTCTGAAAATAGGTGAGCATTGTGCAAAAAGGTATTTTGAGAGAGAAAAACTGAAATCACATTTATATAACTTTCAGTATAATATATCTTATAATTACTCTGTTTTTATTATTAATGCCTTATTTGGCCTAGTTTGTATATGAAATTTTATCATAAATGTGTGTATATATGGGGATAAACATAGCATATATAGAGTTTGGTACTATCCCTGGTTTTAGTTATCTACTGGGGGTCTTGGAACACGTCCCCTGTGGATAATGGAGGACCATGATAATAATATCTACCTTTTAAGGTTATTGTGAGGATTAAGTGAGATAATACTTACTAAATCATTGCCTTGAGCATGGAACCATACAGAAGCTCAATAAATTTATTATTATCGTTATTATTATTATTATTATTATTATTATTATTATATTTGCTCCCAACTTTTCCAGTATTGACTCTCTGTGTAGTTCGTATTATCAGTTTCTGGTCTAGGTTTTAGCAATCATTTTTTTAACATGACACAAATCAAATTTATCCTCTTTAAGCATACTTGTCTTCTCTCAGTGGATTACTGGATATCTCTCAGTAGCTGGAAGCTTGGAGTGATTTTGGCTTTCCTTCTTCTTTTTTTTTGTTATTAAATCATAGCTGTGTACATTAGTGCAGTCAAGGGGTACAATGTGCTGGTTTCATATACAATCTGAACTATTTTCATGAAACTGTTTAACATAGCCTTCATGGCATTTTCTTAGTTATTGTATGAAGACATTTGTATTCTGCATCTAGTAAGTTTTGCCTGTACCCTTCTAAGATGCACCGTGGGTGTGGTCCCACCAATTACCCTCTCTCCACCCCAACCACCCCTATCCCCTCCTTTCCCTTGCTCCTTTCCCCATATTCTTGTGCTATAGTTGGGTTATAGCCTTCATACAAAACCTATACATTAGCTTCATAGTAGGGCTGAGTATATTGGATACTTTTTCTTCCATTTTTGAGATACTTTGCTAAGAAGAATATGTTCCAGCTCCATCCATGTAAACATGAAAGAGGTAAAGTCTCCATCTTTCTTTAAGGCTGCATAATATTCCATGGTATACATGTACCACAATTTATTAATCCATTCATGGGTCGATGGGCACTTGG
>CAUYON010114233.1:0-13106 GCA_963573935.1 Arctocebus calabarensis
TGGGGAAAGACTGGGAGAGAAACAGAGAGAGCTTCTCTCTCCCCACTAGAATTTTCTCCCTCTAACAGATGCCTTAATGTTTTCTGTATTCTTTTCTTTCTTTTCTGTGAATAAATTCTGTCTTACAAAAATAAAAAAAAAATAAAAAAAAAACAGTAAAAAAATTACAGTTAAGAAGTAGCAAAAAAAATAATTTTATGGTTGGAAGTCAACATAACATGAGGAACTGTATTAAAGGGTCATGGCATTAGTAGGCATTAGAAAGGTTGAGAACCACTGCACTAAACGGACAACCACATTTTAAATAATACTAATAGATCTTTCTCCTTTAACCGTTATTGATTGTTCTTCACATCTGTTTGATTTAGAATTAATATATTTTTTCAGTTGACCCAGGCAGGGATAGTGATTGTCAACAAGACCTGTGAAATGACATGCATTGAGGATTTATGCTTCCCTGTGATTTCCTACTATTTTGTCTGTACAAGCTTTACAAATTTCTGCATGACTGGACAGTGGTTTTAATTATTAATCTCATCATATCAACATTCTTATCAAAAACATTTCATGATTTCCCATTCACTAATTAATTACTTTGAACTCAATCCGAGATTCATGAATAATGCTCCAGGCTTTGTCTCCAGACTTACCTTTGAGGCTTCTCTCCCTTGATCTTTTTGGATGTAGACTTCAATCTAGGTTTTGTTTCATTTTTGAGACTATAAGTAGCCATTTTCCTCTTTTTCAGTCTTTTATGCCATTTTCATCGTCTACAATTTTATCTCTTTCCTCAGTTGTGATATTTCTACCCAGAATTTAGATTCCACATGAATTATTTTCTTTATATGAATAATTTTATCATGTCTTCAAAAGTGTAACCTTCTTTGACACTGAATCCCAATAGTATTTATGGCCCTGTATCTCTTAATTGCAGAACTGAACAGTGGAGATGCGTTCTAAACTGCCTCCTTAGCTAACTTTGTGCAAATATCGTGGAAGGTACTTACCCAAACCTAGACGGGGCAGCCTGCTACACAGAGTATATTGTATGGGCTTTTGCTCCTAGGCTACTTTGAATACTACAGGCCCATGTAAGAAAAAGGCAAATATCTGTGTAACCTTTAAACATAAAAAGGAACACTCTGTGAGGGTAAATTGCCAGAGACTCTTGATCACCAAGTATCGGAACCAAATTATAAGTAACTTCTATCTGATTCAAAACAACATGTTTGTTAGACTTCACCATGCAGTTACTTGGAGATGCTCTTTGTTCTCCCTGACCTGTGTGCATTGGAAATGAAACTGATGCTACTTCATTCATACTAATCCCTACAGTTTAGACTGACATTGAATATTCCTTTTGCTTTTGAAGTCCAATGAACAGGTAAGATAACAATGCCCACTAATGATAAGAATCATCAAAATTAAAATTATAAGACACACACAACATACAAATTGAAATATAAATTCAGACCACTGCTATTGAAATATATTTACCAGTTCAATTAGTCAAATAATTTTCTAATTTTTAATCTCAATTTTATAATTTTTCTAAAAGTAGACATTTAGCATAATTATCAAACACTTCATTTTCATGTATGTATTTTAGGTAGAGTCTTTTCATTATTTTTAAAGAAATTATTCCGCAAAAAAATAAACTCTTACATATAATATTTATCCTTAATGATTTTTCCCTGTCTTTTGGACATGATGCATTGGAATTATATTTATAGAATGCCTGCAGAGAATATAGTAGGTTCAGAATTAACAGCATGTGGATAAACTAATTTTATTTTCTCCTAGCATCATTCATGTTCATGCATTATAAGAATGCATACGTCCACTGGCACATGCAAACACTCAAAACACTTCACCATTTAAGTGAAAAACATTCACACAATTATTTTTGGCTTCTAAAGTATTGAAAATGACAGCATGGCTTTCTTATAAAATATTTTAAAGACAAAGATATTTAAAAAAATACACACAAGGCTGACCACAGTGGCTCATGCATGTAATCTTAGCCTTCTGGAAGGCTGAAGTGGGAGGATTTGAGCTCAGGAATTCAAGATCAACCTAAGCAAGAGTAAGATCCCATCTCTACTAAAAATAGAAAGAAATCTAGCTAGGGATTGTGCCACATTATCTGTGCACCAGCTACTGGGGAGGCTGAGGCAGGAGGGTAAGAAGATTACTTACACCAAGGAGTTTGAGGTTGCTGTGAGCTATGATGATATCAGCGCACTTTACCCAGGGCCACACAGTGAGACTTGGTCTGGAAATACACACACACCTGCACGCCCACACACACAAAGTATCAGTTAGCTCAGGATAACACATGCCAGGCATCCTGTACAAAAAATATTATTCTGTTTTCAGCTTACTTTTTGTACATATATTAATTCTTTGTTCTATTTATGTCTACTGATGGCTAAGTATAGTTGACTCCAAAAACAAAGTCTAGGTCATGAACTTTAGAATATAATAGGTCATTATTCCAGTGTCAAAAATAAAGGGGGAAAAAAGGCTACATTTCCAAAGTCCAAGAAGTACCTCCCCAGTTGGACAAGAAAAAGAATGTGCACATAAGCTATGAAAAAACTGTGGGTCAAATGCACTCGGAGATCATGTTTTGGTTGGGAATTTAGTATACAGAGTTGTGATGATAATTAATGTTACTGTCTTGTTTACTTGAAATTTCCTAAAATGTAGGTCTTCAGTGTTCTCACCACTCTCATGTAAACACACACACACACTCAAGGTAGCAAAGTTAATTAATTTTATTGTGGTAATCAATTCACAGTTTGATATGTGCATATCGAAACCTCCCTCTGCTCATCTTAGATATTTAAAAATTTCATTTGTCAATTATGAGTCAATAAAGCTGGGAGAGAAAAAAAAAGTGACTTGGTGGACGCACATTCGTTGTTCTTTTATTATCTGCTGCTCTGAGAAGCGCCCCACTACGGGGGTGGGGGGTTGGGGGGGCAGAAAAGAAGCAAAGCCGAAGAAGCACCTGGCACATTTCTTTCCATCACTGTCTCCGAGCTTTGCATCTGTCATGTCATTACCTGGCATCGCTCCTTGAAGGAGGGAATAGAGCAAACTAGGGAGACAGAATTTTAGCAAATTGGGGCTTTTAGAAAATCCAGTGTATTCGGGTGTTCGGGTCAGAGTCTACAACTTACTTTACTAAAATAACTAGCACATCAGCATGACTGACTTGACTTATTCTGGGGAAAAATAGTTGAAATAAAAAGTAATTCTTTTCAATTCCACTTTTAGACCTTACATAGAAAAAGTGGTATTGCTCCTTATCCTTCCTGTTGTAGCAGGGATAGTTAAAAAGCAGAGATAGAGCCTTACTGAGAACAGAATTTGTCTGACGATGTCTCAAAATTGTATGGTTGCGAGGCAGCGCCTGTGGCTCAGTGGGTAGGGCGCCGACCCCATATACCAAGGGTGGCGGGTTCAAACCCAGCCTCAGCCAAACTGCAACAAAAAAATGGCTGGGTATTGTGGCGGGCGCCTGTAGTCCCAGCTATTCTGGAAGCTGAGGCAGGAGAATCGCCTAAGCCCAGGAGTTGGAGGTTGCTGTGAGCTATGACGTCATAGCACTCTACCCAGGATGATGATAAAGTGAGACTCTGTCTCAAAAACAAAAAAGAATACATATATATATACACACATGGTTGCTCTCTGTCCATTTCTCTGTTGCTCAGTGGCATGGTTCTGAAAGTGATATTTGAGACCCCTCAAGGATTCCTAAAATAGATTCCAAGGGTTGATAAGATTAAACTATTTCCAAAATGTAGCTAGAGCATCATTAGCCTTTGTCACTGTGTGTACATTTGCAGAGTGGCCCCACTGCAGACAGCAAAGCAGTGGCACCCAACTGTGCTGCTATCAGTCGGGTTCATCTCTGCCTCCCACTCCCAAGGGAAAATAACATTTCTAGCTTTACAAGAGCATGTCCCGATGAAGTAATGCACACTCTGAATGTAATTCCATCTCGGGCCGTATGTACATGTCTTTTTTTATTACATACAAGAGTGTTTGAGAGCATGTCAGCTGTATATCCATATGTGCTGGTTTTCTTTCGAAAAAGCACCCATGGCATTGTTGGAACTGTGAGCAAAACTGGCTGTTCTTTTTCTGGAGCACCACTTTCCCTGGAAACAACAGTTGACAGAAACTAAGGTTCATCATACTCGGGGATTTGGCACTTCCTCAAAATGAGTGAAATGAGCCTATCTCTTCAGGAAAACAGCTGACAATATCAGTTGCCAGTGGTAAAACTCAAGCTTTCAAGGATCAAGTAGAATTTTGGAAAACTCTCTACCAACATGAATTTCACAGCTTCCAAATATATGAGTGCAATTTTGTTTTACATTAAATAATAAATTATATCAGTGTTTGAAAACTCTGTACATCTGAATGACCACGGTATTCCAAATGACCAATATGTGATGCAGTAAAATCATTCGTGGGTCAAAGATTTATTCAAAGTTTAAGATATATTCATTTCTTTTCATTAAAAGAGTATAACTATTAATTAATATAATTTCAGATGACATATTACAATATATTTTAAAATATCTATTTATAATGCTTTGGTGCAGTATCAAAAAAAATCCATAATTATCTAAAAAGGTTTTTTCAACTACATGCTTGTGTGAGGCCAACTTTTACACACATGTACACATCGACTAAAAGAATAAATTGTGACACTTGCATGCAAAAGCTAATATGAGAATAAACTTTTCTTTCATTAGGTCACTCATTAAAGATACATGCAAAAAATGCTACACAATGCCATTTCTTCTTACTCAATTTCTTTTGTTAGGGGTAGGAATACACCTATTTTTAATACAACTCTAATATGTTATGATGTAATGCATTTCATGTTGTTATTTTATTGAAATGAAATAACTTTACTATTTTGTTTGTTTTAACCTGAAATACAGGAGATATTATTGGATATAATCTACAAAATCAAAAGCTGTTTGGAACTCTTACAAATTGTTTTAAGGCTGTTAAAAACCCAATAATCTGAAAACTATAGTTCTATAGCTACCCTGTAAAACATTAGACAAGTATGTACCTTTTTATATTTGTATAAAGGCAATTATGCTTTATAACAAAATGTGATTTAAAAGGCATTAGAGAAAGATGAATAAACATTAAGAGGAATTTATTCCTTTCCTTCCACTGCAGAGTCAACTCCTCACTTCCAGGAAACTCATGAGAAGCCAAACTTCCTTCAAACACCCTCTAAATAAAAAGGCAAAGGTCTTATTATCTTTTACAATTTACAATCACTATGAATGCTTTGATAATTCTATAATAATTTCCCCACAAAGACGTCCTAAGCAGTAATTTCTCTGTTTTTATCCCATTCTCTCTGTGTTTATGTTTATATCAACAACTTCTGACTCTATCAAATGTGGTTTTTCATTGCTCACTGTGTAACTTTAATTTTCTTTGCCTTTTATTATGCTATGGATCTTGTTTCTAAAACCAGATTATAATAAACTCATTTAGAGATGTGCTTGTGATCTAGCCTTCTCTTGAACTCCCTCAGTGCCCTTCGTGATGTTTTGTTTAGATGAAACATTGAACATTAGATCTATGATTGTTAATAGGAAAAAGGTAGTGTCTCAAGTTATTGTAAACATAGATATAATTGACTTTTGGTTCTTTGAGTGTGCTTAGTATTCCCCAGAATATTTCCATCTATGTAATAGAGCTGATATTATATTATTCCCTATGTGCATAAACTAGACTACATAACATTATTTTAACATAGTAATGGTTGTAATATCTGCTGTATTGTCTGCAATTCAGTTTTCAATATTTCAGTATGTGCAGTTCTACACACACATGTGCAATAATTTGTAGTAATCTACATCCACCTTAAGGATGTTTGTTAAAATGTTGATCATCTTCAACTACAATTGGAAGATTGTATCCCAGAAATCTGTTACTGTGAAGTACTTCAACTAATTTATCTTGGTTAATACTAGATGGCTTGATGGTAAAATATAAGTTTAAAAAGAAAGTGTAGTGTTTAAGACTTACCCATTGACTAGAAATAATTTCTAGGCAACCCAAATCGTATATGCTATATATGTATATGCTATAACTTTACTAAGCACAAAATCTCATACTACTTAGAGTATAAACTTGTCTCAGAAACAATCTTATTTTAAATAGCACAGCAGAGAATTTTACTTTATTGAGAAAGTTAGTTCAATCTTGTTAGTAGAATAACATTGCTTCTTTCCAGCCTGGCAACCAAAGTGCTTTCCTACCGTATGAAATGTCAGTATTCAAGTTCACTATCTTACGATGAAAGGTGGAATAACAGTTTTCCAGCTTATTTGCAAGTAAACAATTGTATATGTAGCAGATTTGGCATGATAGAGCTTACTAGCAGATATTAATTTTTTGTGTTAGAAGATCTGTAACTTCCTTCATAGGAGGCTATCGGTATTTGCCAAAAGACCAGAATAATTATTAAAGGCCAAATAACTTTAGGTCAGTTTGCAATAATATATATATATATAACTTTATGTGTGTGTGTATATATATATATGTGTGTTGTGTATATATATATTTTGGTTTTATATATATATATATTTTGGTTTATATATATATTTATATATATTATATATATATATTTTGGGTTTTTTGGGGGGAGGACAGAGTCTCACTTTGTCACACTTGGTAGAGTGCTATGGCATCACAACTCACAGCAACCTCAAACTCTTGGACTCAAGAGATTCTTTTGTCTCAGCCTCCCAAGTAACTAGGATTATAGGAACCCACCACAGTGTCAAGCTAGAGATGGGGTCTCACTCTGGCTTGGGGTGGGCTCCAACCTGTGAGCTCAGTCAATCCGCCTACCTCGGCCTCCCAGAGTGCTGGGATTACAGGCATGAACCACCACTTTGGCTTTGCAATAATAGTTTATACCTTCTAATGTGGAATTTAAGGCAGTTTATTTGAACACATGTAAGGAAATAGAAAAGAGAAATAATGAAACAAAGCAGGCATCTAGAAAATCACTGAGATAAAAAGGGGGCTTAAAAAGATTAACGAAATATGACATATGTAAACACGTACCATGAAGCACTACTCATCCCTAAAAAGAAATAGTGAACTAACACCTTTTGTAACAACCTGGATGGAATTGAAGATCATTGTTTTAAGTGAAATAACACAATAACGTAAGGACAAAACCATATGTACTCACTATTAAATTGGAACTGATCTATTAATACTTCTGTGCACTTGCAGAACTAACACTCATCAGATTCAAATAGGCAGAAATGGGGAGGAAGAATGAGTAAATATACTCCAGGGGTGTGATAGGCACATTTGTAATTTTGACTTGACCAGTACCAAACAGTTTATATAACCAAAAAGCTTGTAACTCCGAAATATTCAGAAGTTAAAAAAAAATAATAATGCAAAGGCCAAATGTTAATTTGCACTGGCACATATTTATAATAATTTGCATTTCACAAGTTGTTTTCAATAGGCTATTATTCACAATTTTTAACTTACTGTCATAAATAAACAATATTTTTATTTCAAAAACACAGGATTTTTTGTATTTTCCATGAACATGTTGGTTGAGTAATCAAATAACGATTATGTAACTATGCATTTATAAGCAGTCTTTATGCACATTATAATTTCCACATACATTACTGTGTGGTTGAGTTAATTCAGAAGTGAAATAGGTGGGCAAAATCACAACTTTTAAAATATTACTATAGAAATAACATCTAATTAACTTTATATAATATTTAACCCCCTAAAATGATTTCTTAGAAAGGTACTGAATTGTTAGTTACATAATTATACATTTATAATCTGTGAAATCAGTAATTAAAGGGTAACTAAAATGTACTTACATGTTTACACACCATAAAATTACCGTATTTTTAACATACAGTAATTAATTTATATTTCACATACACTTGTGTATGCTTGATTAAATGTCAATTGGGTGCCTATTTGTGGCAGATTAACCAGAATCAGTTTATGGAAATATTAAGGTAAAGCTAACCATTGTGTTCCTTTTAAAATGTTTTATGTTGGTATACATATTAGTGCCAATTTATTTTTTAAACTATTTCTCAGCTTGTTTCTTTTTTACAAAAAAAGATTGAATCTAACTTAATACATCATTAAAGACAAAAGTACTTCACTTCAAATGCTGAGATAAAATGAAAAACAAACTAAGGGAATGATTTTTTAGATTAAGTAGTATAAACTATATATTAGTTTTATTTCTCATGTCTGTCACTGTATCTCATCCCTCGTCATTTTCTCCAGACTTAATCTTTTGTAAGTTTGATCATGTGGAAATTTTCGAATTTTCCTAAGTATATTTACACTCAGTTAAATAATGAGTTTAAAGAAATGTAAGCTGTCCCTATCCCTATTTTTTAATAAATGAGTATTAATCTCTGTTGCTTACAAATTATTAAATCCAAATAAATGTGGATCATATTCTTAGTGATATATACACTTCTCTTAATAATAATAATAATGTGTGTGTGTGTATGACATTCAAGACCTGCAAAAATAGGACAAAGACTTAAATTAACTCTTGAGACTGTTTTGATTGTGAAATCCCATCTCATTTCCCTAAGTACCAACTGGTGTCTAGCTAGAGATTTCACATTAAAAATTACATGGTTCTCCATGACAGGTTATAGCTATCAATTAACAATGACAATGACGTTTGCTTAGGAAAACTCCATTAGCTCAAATGCTTAAAAAACATTAAACATTTCTAAAAGAAGGTCAGAATTCTTAGAGTTTTGGAATACAGACACAGGCACAAATGAACACACACAAACACGTGCACCTACCCTACAAACAAACCCTTATAAATACACATATTTTAAATAATACTGCCTGGTCTGTATGAAGTACAGCACTTACCATCATTGTATTTGACTCTATGTGTGGGCAAAATCCACGATTTTTCTATTCTATGTGAATAAATGAAATTGCCTGTGGATATGATGCAAATGGCTAATGAGGGTTTTTTGTTGATAGGATTCTCTTCTGTCGTGACAGTTGTACAGATGGCTTCAAGTGTCTTATTACTTGACGACATTGAGGTTGGTTACTTAAGCTACCATTCAGTTTTATTAATTGAGGAATAGTGGATTATTATGCATTACAATGCTTTACTTTCAGTACATTATAGCCATAGCGATGAGGTACTGTTCTTTACAAAATATGCAGTGTCAGCAGAAATGGTGGAATAGACATCCAATGTCATATGGACAAGCAGCTATTGTGCCACGTTTTTGCTATAATAACATAGGAAGAGCTTGGAATTATTTGTGTACATTTTGTAATCAGAAGGTTAGAATTGAAATATGAACACAGCATATTTTTATTTAATCTGCTATGAAAGATCATCTCAGTATTTCCTTTTAATTGTTTTGAGTTTTCACCAGAATGAGGAGTCTTGAAATAAAAAAAAAATAACGAAGAGGATCCGGCATTGATCAGGGATGTTCTGTATAATCGTTTGCTGGATGAGAGACTGAGGCAAGCACGGCAACTGTCGACTGGTTAGCACCGCGGACCTAGACATTGCTGCAGAGAACCATGTCCAATTTGTCCAATTTGAGTAAAACCATTGTGTGTTCTCCAAATTAGCTCTCAAAAGACTCGTTCACTGATAACATAATTAAGCATTCCAAGATGAGACAATCAGAAATGGAAATTTATCACTTTCTTTACTCAATTCTCCAATCCTTACCAAAGTTTCCTATCACAGAAGACACATTAGTCCCTCTTTCCTAAATCATTTGAATAGCATATTAGGAAGCATCACAGAGAGACATGTATGAAAATAGTAATTGTATTTTTGTTTTAAGTTCTAGGAGTGCTCATAAATTATCCCAAATTTATTTCCACATTGGATTGATTCCTAGTCTTTTTGTAATTAATCTCCATCCTCCAACATCTGTAAATGCATTCATTTCAATGAAGGCTTCTCAAAATTAAGATTCAAACAGTCGTTGTGATAATAAGTCAACTATATTCTAACATTTGCAAAGTAAACTCTATCTCCTAACACTCCATTGCAACTAAATGTCTGAGATAGTCACAGACTAAAATAAAATTTCCCATTATCAGAAAATTAAAAACCATACAGTGTGAGTTGGAGTTCACAATATTTGGAACAGGTACTTGTTATTATACAGCATAAAATATTTCATTTTCCAGTTAAATAGAAATCTAAAGGATATGGAGTAAGCCAATAATCTTAGCTTGAATTCGTGCTTGGAAGATTTATCAGCTTAACACCTGTATGTCTGTGCACATACTTCTCCACATACCCTCTATGTATATGTATTATCGTACAATGGTGCCTTTTTCTTATTCTAAACTTGAAAGGATTTACTCAACTGAGTTGACTTATGAGTTAAATACAAAGAATTTACAGCTATAAGTACTATTTTATTTAGAATTGTATAATTTATCTAAGCACTTCTTATGCGTGAGATTTTGAGTAGATATTCCTGGCCTGTGCTCTATAACTTGTAGTAAAACTTTAAATTTCTAATAATAGTTTCTGTATTTTCATTGATAAAGCTGTAAGGTGCTCCCCAAATCATACATTCAAAGTTATTATATCATAAAAAATTATGCAAATTCCTAAGTGATAAAATGTTAGAGAGAAATTAATAGAACTGTAACAAAACTATATTGGCAAATGCCCATTAGCCTGAGGCTAGAAATGGCTGAGCAGGCAGAAGGATAAAAAAGTGTTTGCTTCAATATCAATGCAAAGGAATCGTGAGGGGTGTGCAGCTTCTCCATCATCCTTCCGTTCTTCTGTCTCAACCCAGGCAGGCCTTTTATGTTCAAAGAAATATAAATTTTAAAAGATGTGAAGGATTACTAACAAAGACTCCTGGCAAACCCAAATATAATTTAACTAGGTAGGTACAAAGACATTTTTGGATGTATTCATAGTAAGACTAATTCTAAATATGGCGAATTTTCATATTTTCAAGGATTCAAAGGGGAGTGGCAGCTGTTTCAAATTCTCTTAGTCACATAAAAATCTTTGTAGTTACAGGAAAAGTAATGGTATCATACTTAGTAACCCATCTCCGTTAATCAGGTTGGAGAAGGAACAAACTCACGTCATCATTGACCTAACATGACTCAAGTACATTTCCCCCTGAGAGAGAATCACCGTGAGTCTCAGACCACACTGCACCATGGCTGTTTCTCAAGCTGCTACACAGCCATCAAGATAGCTCTAATTTGGGTTGATAAAACCAATTTATCACAAGTTTACTTCCAATATTATTCAACAATGCTGTGGAGAGAAACGAGAGAAACTTCCATAGGTTTTCCAATGCTACAGGTGTTTTTTGACAAAATGACTTCATTTCTTTTGGGTGGCTATGCAGCAGTGGGATCACTGGCTAAAGTTATCAGTCTACATCCATTGCTTTGAAGAATCTCTGTACTCTTTTTCCATAAAGGTTGTACTAATCCACAATCCTACTAGTAGTGTGCAAGCTTTTCTTCCTTTCTGCATCCATACAAGTATATCTTGTTTTTTTGTTTGTTTGTTTGTTTTTACTTTTTAATAATGACCATCCCAATAGAGGTAAGTTGGAATTTCATTAATGTTCGACTGCTTACTTCATAGGTAGGAAGACTTGAGAAAGATGGTTTAGATGTATGAATTGTTGAAATGACAGATTGATCCAATATATATAATTAACAAATGAAATTTTTTTAGGTATACTACCCTGGATAGTGAGATGAACATTTAAAACACATTAGATCATTCATATGAAAGTATGGGTGATTATACATTGGTTTCATAATAGTACTGAGTACATTGGATACTTTTTCTCCCATTTTTGATATTCTTTACTAAGAGTATGTTCCATCCATATAAACATAAAAGAGGTAAAATCTCCATCTTAATGTACACAGTTATGATTTAATAAAAAAAGTTAGATCAAAAAGAAGATACCATAAAAGTAGGAGAAAAGAGGTAAAATGATGATATGTTTAGAATGTTGTCTTGTGGGTGTTATTACCATTTTATGTTATAATAAAAAGTACTTATAATGTTGCTATATATACTTTTCATTCCAAACTTGATTTATCAATGAAAGGCAAAAGTAATATAATAGAATTATAACAAATTAAATAACAAATATTTTCCCAGAAGAATATTTGGCTTCTTTTACAGAAAAAAAAATTATACTAGTTTAAAAATATAAGCTGATGGGAAAACTTGGGAAAAAAATTGTGAATTATCTCATGATTTTACATGCATTTGACAGTTACACTAGGCAATGTAATAATATGGTTCTCTAGAAAGTCAGAACTCTGTCAAAATCTGTTTCCAGAGATAATTATCAGATTTAACAGGTAATTCATCTGATTATAATTTCACATTGCACAATGATTTCTAAGATAACTTGCAAGTGATCATACTCAAGGCTTTCTTAATTTGTAATGGATACAAATTATATTGTTGAAATACAAAATTTAAATCATGCAAAATCACATATTTCACTTGTCATACAGATAGAAATATTGAGAATCTAATGTTTTAGTGTTCTTCATTTTTTCTTAAGAATATTAATATTATGCAGCCTTAAAGAAAGATGGTGACTTTTCCTCTTTCATTTTTACATGGATGAGCTGGAACATGTTCTCCTTAGCAAAGTATCTCTAGAATGCAAGAAAAAGTATCCAGTGTATATACCCCTAATATGAGACAAATTCTTTACCATTTAAGTGAAGGCTACACCCATTTATTGCACAGGAAGATGGGGAAAGGGGAGAGGGAGGGAAGGGGAGGGAGAGGGTGGGGGGAGATGGGACAAAGGGTGAGATCACATGTGTTGTACATATTTGAAGGGTCAGGAGAAAACTAAATACGGATCAAAAATGTTTTCACATAGTAAATGAGAAAATTTCATGAATGTTATGTCAATCAGGTTAATAAAAATATCTCAGATTGCATGTGAAGCCCGCACACTGTACCCCATGATTGAACTAATGTACACAGCTATGATTCA
>CAUYON010114238.1:0-37119 GCA_963573935.1 Arctocebus calabarensis
GTCTTTATGTAGTGATCAAGGAAATGCCATGAAGGATATCTGTAACGGTATGATCAAAATATTTCTGAATGTATATGAATCGTGCCCTGTGATTGCACCAATGTACATAATTATGATTCAATAAAATTATTAAAAAAAAAAAAAAGATGGAATCTTAATTTGAACTTAACTTTTGCATAGGTAATATTTAAATGGTGTCTCACTTTTTATAGCTCTTCATTCAAATACTATTCACATTGATAGTTTATTAAACATAATCCAGCCTGAATGTTCTTTTTTTTTTGCTTTTCTTCAAAGTCTCCATTCATACATAGGGGCAAAATATTCTGACTACACAGTAATAGACTCCATCAAAGGAGCAAAGTAAAAGAGTTCTTAAATCAACCACTTGACATTAGGTGACAAGTGTCAGGCCCATAAGCAGCCAACACTTCTGACCTATCTCACGAAATTGAGGCCAAGTCTAAAGAATAGAACTTCGTGCTTACAAAATAGGAAGCAGGTATAGTCGTATGTACTCAGAGACAGAACGAGACTAGTGTGCCTATGTGTAGCTTCCAATTTCTAAGTCTTCCTTTTGTCTTTGTGATGATTGGCCTAAAATACAGACTTAGGCATAGAAAATAATAGAGCAGTGGAGGGTAGAGCAATTAGATTGTAAGTAGAACCATGTTCAGAATAGGAAGCAGATGAACCTGCTGAGAAAAACAAAGAGAATGTGAAGTCTTGTCAGCAGCAAATTAATCAATCTCTTCTAAAAAGTGTTATGTTAAAACTATACCTAACAAAGTTTGAAAAATACTAGATTTGTAAAGATAGAAAATTTAATGAGACTACTTTTAGACATTATAAGAGAACTCATTTTTTTCTTTTCTCTTGAAGATTATGAAAAATATTTCAAATATAAGGTTGCTGGGCTTTGGAGAAAAGGCCTCTGTTTTTGTGAGGAGTGGTATTAGGCAATAACCCATGTGTTGTGAAACTCACCACCAAACTCTTCCTTTAGTGGTTGACAGAGGCAACTTGATATCTATTTATTGAGGCAAAAATAAGGGCGAAATCCTCTAAAAATACTAATCTCTTTAATGTTATATCTGTCATGTCCCAAAGTGGAGGGTAGTGGTGAAGTTGTTGTTATTAGAAAACTTGTAGCATCCTACACCTGACAATAAAGAATTTCTAGGTTGATAATGTCTACCAATTATGGAGAACAATTGTGTCAAAGCACATGATGGAGAAAAATGTTATTATCTCCAAATTACAGATGATAATATTGAGGCTTTGAAGTAGTTTGCCAACGCTTATAGGGATTCAAACTCAGGTCTGTTTTCTTCATCGTCCATCATGAGGTGCTGTTCAACTATCTGAGTGCCCATTCTATGGTTTTTAAAGAAAACAAGTAATTTGCTTAATACTTAAATTTTACATCTTTTTTTCCTAAATTACAATGAATTTTATATGAACATAAACATGCATGTGGTTTATAGGCATGTTTAGTAAAAATTCCTTAAAAGTATTTGTTCCTGAATTGAAAACAACCTCTGACTATTGAAAAGAACATTTTTGTTTCTCTTTTGTCTATTTTTGGTATAAAATTGAGTTCTCTGTTCCTTCATCTGATGCAGTCACATCCAACCAAGAACACTTGAGCCCTCATGTCTGAAAGCTTATTTTGTGCTGAGCAGCGTCTCTCCTGAGCCCAGGTCAGGTTTGAGTATTATAGGTAATTTACACGGTCTGATAATTAAAAGGGGGAGGGGACTTAGCCATGTGATACCAGGTAGCTGAAGAGATTTCATTTCAGAAGTAAATGTTTTTGGATAAATGTATCTACATAAATAAGTACTTTATCATACTACTCAGCAAGTTTGATCCCTCAAGGCCTATTATTAATTACAAGAAGAAAAATAATACACTACATTTCTCCTAAGCCGAATTTATTTCTTACATGAACAAAAATTTACTCTAAGCTAAAGCATAGAATAACACATTTGAGAACTTCACCTGAGGGTAATAACGTTTTGCACTCTACATTCATGCTGCTTGTCCAGTGAAATTCAACTCTCATGCTCAGACTTAGAATCCTTTTCTAAAGATACTTTTATAAAACTCAGATTTCATTTAATAGAACTTCTAATTAGGAGAATACCCAGGTGAGTCAGAGTGTTCCAGTCCCAAATCGACCACCAGACGTGGGGTAGTTCACAGAATTTTTCTATTCTGATTTCATAAATTTACAAAAAGAAAAAAAAAAAAAACCTCTGACAAACCATATAATATTTTGTATGGATAATAACAATCGAAATTTCAATATATATATGAAGCTAAAATGCAATACCAGTACAAGATATAATTTTGGGGGGGGTTTTTTGGTCTTTTTCCAGCCTATTCCTTCCCTTCCTTCCTTTTTGTGCCTATTCATTATAGGCCAATGTAAATTCCCTTTAACTGTGGGCACCATCCTATGGCATCTTTGTCTAGTGATATGCAGTCAACTTTAAAAGTAGCTTTAGACATTTTGGACTCAACCAGGGATAAAATGAAAAATTGTTTCATAGAAAGTATGGTTGTCCCAAAGTGTTCTTCTCTTTGCCATAAAAAGCTAATGTAATTGTCTCACTCTGCAGGAAGCATTGTGAAGGTCAGAGGGCTGTGGGGACATGGAGAATAAGAAGTCATTCATTTCTCCAGGCAAGATGTCATTACACAGTATTAGTTTGTTTGTTTGTTTCTCAACAAAATATTATTCACAGTAAAAAGTTAGACCAGAAGTTCTGACTAATTTCTTAGGAGGAAAACAAATCTATAAAAAGCAATATATATTTATTTAAGTGCACAATTTAAGGCTAAAAGCAAGTTCCCCTGAAAATACTTTCAGAGAAAAAACTAACATAACCTGGCAAGGTCATTAAGTTAGTACAGCCCTATTTGCACTTTAACAATACAAAGCCATGCCCACTTTTTTTTCTCTCCAAAGTAACAAAGGCTTAAGGCTCATGATTCAATACAATTATTCTAGTCTCTTACATTTGTCTCTATTCCCCAATTTCTCTTTGGAATTCCTATTGATTTTCAAGCCAGGTCATGTCTCTACTGCAAACTCAGAAGTAGATACTTCTGCCAGAGAGGTGGAATGAGATAGGTCTTTCCTCTTTTCTTAGGGTCACTTCATCACAATATTCCAGGTTCTACCTGGGTCTCTTCTCACAAGTGAAATAATAGCCTATTTAATTCAATCATCACCCACACCACGTGTCAGTCTAAGTATCAACGCACTGATACCAGGCACACAAATGCACTGACTTACCTGGATAGCTTCACGCATATAAGTACTGTGCTTTCTCCCCACTTTTGCTTTGTTCTTTTTGTTTTGTTGTTGATTATTTTTATTGTAAAAAGTTAGCTTTATTTCCAGTCATCTCCATCCTTTCTTAGATTTAGCAAGCAAGTGCAAATAATATTTTTTTTATATTTGAAAATGTATTTGTGAATATTTCACTCCTTTGAGACACTTTAGGAAAGTGAATATTCAGAAATTTTCACAAAGCATCATAGAGTCTTAGTTCTTTAAAATGTCAGCTAAATGTATATAAAGCCATTTCCAGTTCCAAGGTAAATATGATATTCACTTTCTGCAATTCCACTAGTTCCTCTTTTAAAATTATATTATTTTGGTTATATGTGGTATGTGTGTGCAAGTAATAACAGTCTTTGTTGAGAAATATGCCAAGAAAATTGAACTACTTCACTATTATGATTTAAAACATTTTAAACTCTATCACCTTTGGTCTATTGGTCAGAATAGTTGATGTATTATTAAGGCTTTCTTCTATAATAATAGAATAGACATGTTAGAATCTTCTATTTACACTTAAAGTTTATTTTCTTTGCTTGTTTCTCACCACATTTATAACTATAGCCATGTTATTTGCTTACTGGTATAATCCATAGATACTTAAGTGAATTTTCTTACATCAGTATCTGTTAAAGAAGATACTTTGTATCTCCTCTCACTTCTACAAGCTATGTTCATTTTTCAGTATATATATCTATGTATATATTTAAATTTATATAGTTTATTTTATGACTGAGTGTATAAACCTCATGGACTACTTACACAGGAGGTTAATTCTCAGATATGCCAGCAAATTCCATAATCTCTTTAGTCCTTAGACTCTTCAGTCTTTACCTGAAAAATGATACCAATAATACTTATTCCAATCAGTTGATATGAGTACCAAATGAAACCAAGTATGTAAAACAATCAGTACCATCAGTAGAGAGCCCGGGACAAACTGATTGCACACTGAATGAGAAGCATTATCTTTAATTATCATGCTGCTTTGAATTCTCATTAGAGTCTCTCTTTTTTAATAATTTCACTTTTAGTTCAGGCTTAAGTTAGATGTCCCCCTCCTTTGAAAAAAAAAATTAGTAGCTTGATTAGCTGAATCATTGATATGTTTCTTGTTTCTACACTTGGACTTGCTATTGGGTACCACGAGATTTTCTTTTATGAACATTCTACCTTTTCAAGTTTACAAAGCAATAAGACATCAGAGGTGTCCAAACTTTTGGCTTCTCTGTGCCAAATTGGAAAAAGATACGTTGTCTTGGGCAGCACATAAAATATACAAACACTAGAAAAAGCTTATAGTAAAAAAAAAAAATGTGTACATAACTTTCATGATACCCACCACCACAAATAAGCAAAAAAGAAGCAAAAGGCCCTCACATGATCATCATGCAGAGTGCAGTCAAGGTGACGGTGTGGACGCACGTCATGTGTACATGAGTCTGACCGTATTTGTAGGGTTTGAATAGCTACAGCATTCTGGAATCCCCAACCAATGTAGGAGATATCAGATAATGTCCAAATACATGGATTATTGAATGAAATTGGGAACATTCTTAGATTAGTAAAAAGAAATTGGGAACATTCTTAGATTAGTAAAGAGTACATATGGCTCTAGAGTGATGGGAAGAAAACAAACAGAAAACCAAACAAAATATATTTCTCCCCGTTAGCAATGGGTATAACTAAAAATATGGCTTCAATTGAAATGATGAATTGTAGGTCATACCACCAACTTTTACCATTTGACCAGTGACTGTAATAGCTGGATCTAATGCCTTTCTATGGTCCGTGTTTGTCCTAGTCTTATTCTTTTCAACATGTTTTCATTTACAACTTTAAGTAAATTGGTTCTAAATGAATTATTCCCAGTTCTCTTGAAATGTTGTCCAGATGATTATGCTGGACCAACCTGGGCTTTCTTGTTGCCTGAATTCAAACCCAAGATAATCCAGATGCACGGCAGAAGCTACTAGTTTGAATCTATCTCTGTTTAATCCAGAGAGTGAAAGGAAGACGGCTGGATGGTGTTCAGTGCCAGAGACATGGCTACTTCACAGCTCCAGGAAAGAGGTGAGAAGCAGTGACCATTATGGTAAATAGAATAATTGTAACTAAAAGTTAGATTAATTTAATTTTTTCAGAAATGAATACATTTGGGAAGGAGGGTGTCCTGTGTGAGATAACTCAGAGTCTCTATCATTTCAGAGCCATCCCTGTAAGGGAAGCCAGAGATCAGGAATAAAGAGGAAAGAAAAAAGCAGAAAAATACCAGGAAAAAATCTAAAAGTTATTTCACAATTAGGAGAGAACAAATATGAAATGTATGAGAATATAATAAAAGCAATTGTGATGTGTGCATGTGTTCTAATTCCTTGTAAATCTGATATAAAATTCCCACAATTTTTATTACAAACATGAAAATGACCCCTTTTCCTTTTTTCAGAAAACAGATAAAAATGGCCGGGCACAGTGGTTCGTGCTTGTAATGTCAGCACTTAGGAGGCCGAGGCGGGTGGATTGCTTCAGCTCAGGAGTTCAAGACCAGCCTAAGCAAGAGCAAGACCCCATCTCTAAAAATAGCCAGGTGTTGTGGCGGGCACCTGTAGTCCCAGCTACTCGGGAGGCTGTGGCAAGAGAATCACTTAAGCCCAGGAGTTTGAGGCTGCTGTGAGCTGCAATGCCATGGCACTCTACCGAGGGTGACATACTAAGACTGTCTCCAAGAAAAAAAAAAAAAAAGAAAAAGAATGAAAACAGGTAAAACAGAACAACCAAAAGGATAAATTCTTGAGTGAAAGAACTAGAACAAGCAATGTCACTCAAACACTTCCTCATCCTTAATAATCAAGTCTCCTTTAATATGTTGAAAATAACGATAAATCTATGAGCGAGAAAACCCACACTGTGTAATTTTTTCTAATATATATGTTTCCTTCTCTTTTATTACTTGACTCTACTCTAGAATATAATCTTTTGAAGGACACTTTGTTGTTTTTAGTCAATGCTTACCTCAGGGATTAAATCAGTGTTAGGCACATGGCAGGACCTGTGGAAATAGTTGTTGAAGTAAGTTTCTTTGTCCAATACCATTTGAATCTAGTTGCCTTTGTCCAATAAAACCTCAAAATCATGAGGGTTTAATTTTTTAAGCATGCCTTAACGATGCTGCCTTCTCCTCTCGGTCAATGATATTACCAGTTTTTCACAGTCCCACTCACAACCCCCCAAACCTCCTTCTGACTCATTCTATCTAAGGATTGTATTTCAAAAACTCCCATTTCCCTAAATACTCTCAAATTTGTCTGACATCTTTACCTATCATCCTCCTCCTCCTTTTATCAAATGTAGACTTTTAAACTTCATAAATGTTGCCCTAACTTTTTAGTTCTTGCCTTATCAGTTATCCACTTTCTCACTCTTAAATCCTCCATGTCCACTAGTTGCTTATCTTCTCTCTTCAAATTCAAGTCCGTGTTGCAGAAGGCCTTAGTCTGCCCACCCATTTTTTATCACATAAATTTGTGGGGTAGAAAGCATTATTAAATGTGTGCACTGAGGGATGATGGAATGAATCTGTTTACATATCCATCACCTGGAATATTCATCATTTCTTATGATGAAAACATTCCAAATTTACTCTATTAGCACTTTGGAAAGTGCTAATAATATAATTGCTAGTAATATATTATTACTATCCATTCTCACCATGTTGTGCAGAAAGGATTTTTAAAATCTCGCTCCTTTTAATCTACTACCTTACCTCTTTTACTTTTTTCCTCCAGTAATTATTGGAAGCAAAATTGTGACTACAGTTATTTCTTAATTTTTTGTACCCTAGCATGTCCTTTGACATCAATAAAGTTTCCATTTACCCAACCTTTTCTTCCCACTTTTAGATGGGTCCTCAGAAACCATACATGATCTAGGAGTTAAGGATTGGGGCTACATTTTGATGAAAGTCAACTTGTCCTTTAATATCCTCAAGAGATACTGGGAGTCAGGCCAGAAACTCAGCATGTTTTACAAAGTGACAAGTAACAGATTGGAGCAGGGACAGAGCTAAATCCATTCTCTTCATCCACCACTAATCCCACCTCTAACAAAAGATGTCAGTGCTAACAATGGTTCAGGAGGATAATAATGAACACAAAGCCAGCCACTGGGAGAAATGGGCCTTTTTTATTAAACCAATAGGTAGAGTAAGGTGAGATACACACTAGAATAGAGCATTCACTGGGTGCCACGGAGGCACAGAGCATGTAACATAATTCAGCTGGAATGAGTGAAGAGGCAGGCATGGGAGGAGCTAAACTTAAAAGCCAAGGTGTAAGGATGGTTGGGGAATACAGCAGGTGAAGTGTTAAGAGAAAAGAGTAAGAGAGTATGACTATTGCTTCCCTCAAAGTACTGTGATAACATACATTTCCCTTTTCACGACTTTTCATAATCCCTGCATTACTTCTAAGCAACTTAAAAATTTCTAAATACAGCACAGAAGAGTTTCCACAATGTGATTTTGACTTGCCTCTCTACACAGATTCTTTCTGCAAAATCAACTGCTCATCATTTTCTAGACAAAAAAAAATTACATTTTCATCCTTGTCTCTTAGTCTTTTGCACCTGTAAACTGCCCTTACAGATATTCATTATACCAAACACACAGTTTCTAAATATTGCCTCTTTTATACTTACTCTGATCCATCGTTAATTGCTTTTATAGTTTTGTGAACTTCTATTTACCCCTACCAGCTATGGGCATCTCATGGTGAAAAACCATCTCTAAGCTATCTTTTATGTTTCTTACAAGCTAAAGAACCAGTATTTTTAAAACATTACCTTTTTAATAAATTATGGATAGTGATATAACTTGATTAATACATTTTCTGAGGAAATACAATCCCAATCATTTTGTTTTAAATATGGGAATAATTAAAACTTTATACTTCCATGGTTTAATACAAGTCTTAGTTACCTCATTGATTTAGCATGCAACATTTCTTGAAAATAAACTAAGAGAGCTAGATTCACTATAAAAGCCAAGAATTTGTGATGAATCTTGTATAATTATCTCATATAATTTTTGCAATAGAGTATAGCATGTGCTAAGGTGGAAAATATTGTGTATTACTCTAGAAAGACAAAGTCCCAAATCACTCAAAGCAAAAATTGCTTTCCCCTGAAGCAGCTCCAAGTATCTAAAGTGGAGAGGAGGACAAAATGTTCACAAAGTTTATATTCCACTAAGTATACTGAAAAATAGACTGTTACAGTAATAGTTAACAAAAACTATGGTAAAATTTTGGAGAGGGGAGTTACGTATTTTTAATCCTAAGCAATGAGTTTTGGACAATAGTTCATCTATAAAATGTATATTAGAAGCCCAAGTTTATACTGTTTTCTTGATCTTATATAAATTCATTTTTAAAAACCTAAGAACTCCTAATAATACATATGGGTTTATATACTTTAGTTTTAGATTATTATAGCGGTATCAAAAGACCTCTCTTTGATTTGGTTTTTCATCTAAATGCAGATTCTATACCTAAATGTCCACCACAGGCCAGGCAGTTGGTTTCTCTTAAATGCTATGTATCTAAAAAATACAATAGGGATGTTAATAAATTTTTTAAGTTAGGAGTCACACAATAGGCATGTGTTTCCATTCATAAAGTATGTCTTGGATACACACAAACTATCTTTTGTCATCTGGCTCTGCCTCATTTTGAAATTATTCCCTGCTGTTAATTAGAAGTGACTACAATTTGATTAATCTCAAACATGTGTCACATATAAACAATGTGGAAAGCCGCATTCAATTTTTTTCTTAGAATATGAATGATACTCTTAGAAAGAAGCCACATACATTTTTAAAACAATCTGAATCCAATTTTATCACACTAATAAGAATATTGTCCATGTAAAATTCCAGTTCAGTTGAAGTGTTAAATTCAGAGAAGAACCTAATACATTTCTGCGCCTGAAAATGTAAAAATTAAGTGAGATTTTCTCTTTTGTTTTTATACTTCTAAGATTCCCATTTCTGGGATGTGTTTCTTCACCCTAAGAATTTACCTGATTCTCCTCTCTGAATTTTTGACTTTACAATTTTGGCAAATATCTTCCCAACACCTGCTAACTCACAGTAAACAAATGTGCATTGACTTAATTTAGAGAAAGGAAAGTTTCAATTAACAAGGTGAAAATGTCTCTTTTGCTCAATTCGAATTATCATTATTATTATAGGATAAGTACTAAAACATTCATTTTTCAAAGTTCTAATTAAATTTCCACAAATGCACTAAGACTTTAACCAGATTGTAAAAGAAAAATTACATGATAAAGTAGTTATGATTTAAGAAACAATGATACCATTTAGGTATTTTCTGTTCAACTTTCTAACAAAACGTGTTTTTCTTTCTTATTACACAGCCTGCAGTAATAAGTGAAATATAATCCTAATTAATTTTTCCTACAGAGGTATATAAATCAATGGCTGCACCATCCCAAAGGAAACACAAACCGCACAGCTTCCAGGTTCCTAATGAATGCAAATAGAATGACCTTTTCTGACAACTGTGAATATTGTTTCACAATTTTAACCCTTAAAATTGCTGCTATCAGCATTTCATACTGTAAACATGGAGACCACAATAGTTGCAAATAACTATTCATTATGGTAAGGAGTAGAAAGAACTAAGCCTCAGTAATAAAACTTTTAAGCCCAAAGCCTGAAATTTATATTTCATTTTGGTATGGTAATACTGTCTTAAATCTAATCAATCTCCATTTTACCTCTTTTTTCTCTATTCCATAAGGAAATGGATTAAAATAATTCAATGTTTTGAATCACTTAATTAAGTTTGATTTAGAAATATTTTTGTAAATAAAGTAAAAATCTCTTTCAGTAATATTGTACATTGTTGAAATTACTAGGAAACTGTGGTTACATTTTATTAGATGTACTTGGCAGAAAAATATGCGTGGAAAATCTTACTGTAAGGCACAATACAATTTGTGTAATGAACAGATAGGTGAATTTTAGAAGCTATGAAAACAATAATGATGTAAGGATGACACCTATGGGAACCAGAAAAATGGTAAGGAGTAATTAAATAACATAATTGTCCATTTTGACTGAGGAATCAATTTGTTCCAAAATATAATAAAACTACATATGCTATGCTAAATCATATCATTTCCCACAAAATGTCACTATAGCCATGAACATATCTCATTAAGTAGAAGTTTAAACTCAAACACTATAAGAAAGCTAGTTAAAAATGTTAAACCTAATTCTGCTGGTCATAGATCTATGTACTGAAAATTGTCCCTGAAGTGCACTAAAGCTAAGAATATGGTGCTTCAGTAGAGTTCATGCATTCTTATTAAAGATGAGATGCCTCAAACCTTAACGAGTTTCAAAAGGGAATCACAGCCAAAGTGTTCAACTCCCATACCACTCTAAAAGGAGTCTCTTCCGCCCTGCGCTTTGTAATTATTTTATAGCTCTGCACAGGACTATCGTCAGGTCAGTATTTCATATGCTAACCGTATATTAGTGATATAAGTTTATATGGAATATATTCATGAAAAGATACTAAATTACCTTAGTCTTTGTGCTATGTGTATTTGAGTACAAAGTCAACTTTCTACAGTGTCAAATACTAGGTCTGTTGTAAATCTATTCAAGCAATTTTTTGAAATACTGAAGAAAGCACTTCTATGACTGTTGTTTGGCTATAGTGTGTATAATTGGCCCTTTTAATTGCATTAAACGATGACATCTCCTGAAGACATCTATGCTTTCTCACCTGTAATACTTGCATGTTCAGAATGAATCCCTGCTACATCTCACTCAGTATTGATCTTGAAGGCATTTCTCCCAATCCTTTTCCCAGTGTGGTCACTGAACAGTATCAGAGTTCAATAGGAAGATCAGCTGCTCATCCACTTTTTGCTAAGGCAATTTGTATTATGGATTTATTTTAGCAGTCTACAGTGGCAGTTGCTGTTTTTACTATTTAAATGCTTTGATTATCTGACCTTGCTTACTTTATCTTTCTAAGTGCTATGCATAGGCTTTAAAATTGATCAATAAGTGGGGATTCCTCCACAGGATTACGTTGAAATCAATCTCAATTCAGACTTTTTGTATTTTACGTTTATTACTTGATCTTTCTTAATTGTGTTCTTCATTTTGATACATAAGTTCAAAACACATACTTGATTATGCATGTAAATCTTCTATTTAAAAGGCCACATGAGTTCCAAAAATAACCTATAGCCTTTGTACATTATTTTTTTTATTATCTTAATGTGAAAATGAAATAATTAATTCAAAGATATTTTATTCAAACATCTTTGTTTTATTTTTAAAAAGAGCTATGTAAAAACCATAGTTAAATATGTACAAGTCCCTGAAAAATCTTGAAACATATTAATGTGCCATGTCAATGTGTTAGCTGTGGAACTTATAATAACCACTGTTTTTGCATATAGATTGCGGATGAAAGTGTTTATAAGACTTTATGTGGAATAAATTAAAACTCCATAGAAGAAAACTAAAGCACATTTTTAATAGTAGTTTCTTCGAAAATCAATAGAAAACATACTATAAACTTTTTGAATATCATAAACAATTACTATTCAATAAAAAGGAAAATATATCATCTTCATACTTTTACCTTAATAAGAAAGGATATTTTACTCAATTTATCATTTTGACTCAAATAAGCAGTAAATTACAAGCTTAAAATGCTTTGAATATTTTTAAATCAAATCTATGAATCTTTAGAACCAAAATTCTACATAAATTAGCAATCATCAAATGAACTCTGAAGAATTAACTAGATCAAATATAAATTTCATACGGTTACATGAAGCTTCTAAATTTTATGTTTAGACTAATGTATTCTAACATTAAATTTTGCAAAGCCAGAAGAAACACATAGAAGTGAGTTTATTTAAAAAGACAGAGTTGATGCAGTCTTATAAAAAAATTTCAATTTCAGTTTAATTTTAAATATCTGACAATAGCTTCTACATAAAATTACAATGAAATGCTTTTTACATGGGTTAGCTATATTATAGAATCTGTACTTTGCATTTGTGACCAAGATGCAAAGTAGTAAAAAACTTGGGGGCAAATAAACATAATATATACCAAATATTTGCATTATATTCATCTGTACAAATGCAACGATTTTTGCTTAATTAAGCACAAAACATTTTTGCTAAGATAAGTGCAAAAAAACTTTTTCCCAATTCTACAGAACTATCATATATATCTAATACATATATATTCATATTTTCCTACTTTGAAATATCAGTCAGAATATTTTGGTATCTAATCACTCTTACTTTATACTAAGTTATAGACTATTAAAATAATGATTTTTCCTCTGCTACAGGTCATATTAAATAAGATATAATGGGTAAAGAAATGAAAACAAACTCATCACAAAAATAATTAATTTTGGTAGTTACATGCATGAATATAAAGGAAGGAAAATTAATATCTCTAAGGCATAAAAAGACAGAGAAAAATAGGAAAAAGTTTCATTACCGAATAGCTGCCATAATGATATTTCCAAAAACTGTTATAACCAGATAGTTTCTTTCTACTCTTTGTGGTGAAGTAGCACTTGAGAGAAATCATTTCCCAGAAAGTTATGCATCTCTGCAGAACACAACCCTGGCAAGACATGTCCATACTTTTTTCCTCAAGTGAGTAAATGTTAAAGGAGAAGAATCCAAGTTTCATGATGCAGCAACACAAAGCTGGGAAGTGAAAATTATGTTGCAGCAGAGTCTTGAAAATATGACTGTAAAAGTTAATCAATAAAATGTCTATTCCTGTCTATTCACCGGAGGCCCCAGCTGCATAGCTTCACTCAATCGATACTACAAATTATTACGATTTCCAGGTTCCCACTGGACATTCAGAGCAAATCTTTCAAGTGTAACAGGCTTATACTGAGTGTATGGTGTGTGTTTTCCACATTTAGTTTAAAAAGAGGAAGGGAAGATAAAACCTGTAGGTCCTGGGTGTTCTTCAAAAATTTAACTTTATGTAAACAACAACATAGAAGTCACATTTTAATAATCAAGAAAAGTTTTCCTTTTGATTACCAAAGTTGTTGACTGCTTCTTTTTAACCATTTAATGTTTAGTTAAGAATTGACAACCTAGCACTACATTTTGGTGGTACTTGGAACCAAAACTGGAACTTAGATGTTTATGAATGACTATTCCAAAGTCAATGATGAAGCAAATCATTCTGAGATGCAATATACCTGTTATGACGATAAATGTAGGAACCTGACATGTACTTAAAATTGTAGAAGATCCCCTATAATATAAATTTTAGTTCTTGTGGGTTTTTTGTATTTTTTGCCTAAATCTAACACATTTTAAAAATCATGTCTTAGGTTTTCTATTCTTTCTTTTCTTTGTAAAATAATAAAAGATGTTTTAATGAGTTCCTTGTATTTGAAACAAATGTCTGAGAGTATTATGTTCTAGTGATATCCTCTGATCTCTGCCACAAAGTTCTGTTGTAACTGCAAATTCTAGAAACCAGTCACAGAGCTGGTAACTAGCTGTATATTTCTCTCTGCACCAGTCAGTCAAAAATTCAGACTTTCAAAATAAAGGGTGACTGGTTAAGAATATTAACTATAATGGTTTAATGGTTTATGACACCTGGATTATCTTTCTACAGACTGGTGAACACATGGTCCTCTGCCACTGCCCAACATCCAATCAATTGGTTAATCAATTGGTTAATTTGATCAATTTGTGCCACCTGTCTGTTAAATGCAAATAAATAAATAAATCTATTTTTCTTCAGTAGAGCAACAATTCCTTGATTATGTTTCACATTTAAACAGTAGTTCGCTTTTTCATGTTTAGATACATACATCTGGCATATAAACTATCATACGACCTGGTGTTAAAGCTACATTTTAAAGAAAAACTGAGCTTATTTCTCCTAAGAAATCATTGTGATCCTTTCTCAATCTCTTTAACATTCACTGTTTTCTTATAAATGGTATATTATTATTTATTATTTATTACTTTTAAGATATGCACTGGTTAAACTGTTCCATATAAAATATTGTCGCAATTTTAAGTACTCTTAAATCTTACCTGGTATTTGTATACCTCCCCAGTGCTCACATATAAAGAAAGAATACCCTGCTGAATTTCACGAATAAGCTATATTGAAAAACAAAATAGATAGATACAGATCAAGTATAAGGAACTTAAGATTGATCACTCAGCATATTTTAACTAGTTGATTTATTCGTTTATAAAATTCAAGATTATAAACAGATTATTAGATGCTAGTTTTCAGATCAAAAGTAATATTTTCTGGGTATACTAAAAATGTGCCTTTAAGTGATCATAGAAGTGTAGAAAAATATTGGCATTATTTTAAGAAGATTAAGTTAACAATCAAACACTATAACTAGCTTTATATTAGTATTCACAACCATTTTTATAAATCTCTTATTCTCTAAGTATCTCTAAAACATATTCTCCCCTAATATAATGTGGATATTTTAAAAGATCACAATATCAGTAACAGTGGTACATTACCTTATCCATTCACAAAGAAATGTTGACCAATATGTTTTAAATACTTAGTATTAATTTCTACCATTTAATATCTGTAAGATGTAGCTTTCTTGTTGTCTGAACTCAGGTACATTAATGGAAAACAGAGTTTATCTGAGTGTTTAATTTTATTTAGAAGAATGTAAAATGTCCATCTAGATTTGTAGGATTATTTTTAGTTCCCTATAATATTAAACCTTTGGATTAAAAAACAGAAATAAGTTCCTTATGAACAAATTAAAAAAAACATTTTAACATTATTAGTTTTATAAATTAAATGTTATTTGACCATTCATTATATGTTATTGATTGAACTCTTATTAATAGATATATTTAAGATGTGCTGTAACTATTGTTGAGTTTAGAATTTGGTTTCCAAAGGTCAGTTCATACCAAATGCACATTTTAGTTTTGGCCTCAGGACTGTATTCAAAGTTATGAGTGACATGAAGAAAAAAAAGTTTAGATGTGTGCACTTTATCTAACTGTGATTACTCAATTTGACCAAAGTTCAGTGGGCAAAGTAATTTCTGACATAAAAGGAGAGTGAAAAAGAGAGGTATTCATGTGGGCTATATTACTTTCATTGCTATTTTTATAATAGATTTAAAAATTCAAGAAAAGGATAGAATACTTAATTATAAGAACTCTAAAAGAAAAAATCTGTATTATTTATTCAAAAAACAAATAATAAAATCTAAAAAATTGTGTTAGGTAGGAATAATTATCACATGAATCCTTAGATGACCAAAGCAGAAAGTAAATACTAGAAGATGTTTTACTAAAATAGTTTTCATGAATGTTTCGAAACTAGCATAGATTTTTATTACTTTTCTTCATAGTCTCCTACGTGGCTCCATGGACTGACCAAAAAGTCTACCCTAAATGTCTCTCAATTTAATAGCGTCTTGCTTACAGCAGCTACTTTTACAAAAAAGAAAGGCAACAAGAGCCATATGTAACCTTTGGACTGTAAAAGGATGCCATTGGCAGATAGGTGCTAGAGAAACACAGGGTATCCTTTCTCTGCATCCACCTTGAACATTTCTTGAGATTTAACAAGAAAGTTGATTACCACATCATTATTTAGAATCCAGAATAGGACTGTTAAAACTTTCGACATGAGCCATTTCAGATAAGAAATGTTGCAAATTTTAAGTTTTTCTATTTTGGAACCAACAATTTGTTGTATAAGCCAGCACATATATTCATTACCCTTTGCAAGACAGAGAGAGTTAAATATTTAGCAACTAAAGTCAAAAGGACTGACTTGATTTCTGTATGTAAAGTAAAACTTTCTGAAATACTAAAAAACAACTCACTTGCAATCATTTTTTTCTTCTTCAGAAGCAATAATCCCTTCTGTCACTGTCTTCAGCTCTGCCTGGGGTTTTCTACTGTTCTGTTCTTGGCGAACTGTTTCTGCTATTTGCTCAGTTAGCTGCTCTTGAGTAGCTTTCAAGCTGGATTCCATTAGAAGAAGTTTTTCATCTTGACTGGCAAGTTCTTAGGCTGCAAGATAAAACAAGAACATTACTTTTTTAAAACCCAAGCTAATATGTTTTGTTTTCCTTTTGTTTTTGGTTTAAATTTAATGCAATGAAACTTTGAGGAAGATTTAAACAGATCCTTGTTGTCAGAATACAAGCTCGGACCTTTAATTTTCAGATTCCAATATTTAAAACACAAATAAACAGAAGTATGTACAAGGAATATAAGATGCATTCCAGAAATTTCAAGTTTACAAAACAGTTGAATAAAAAAACAATTGTGTCTTAATTAGACAACAATTTGCTAAATTTATTTGTGAGACTTTTCTTGCTACATATATGTATTATAAAAGAATAATCTTAATGTGCAGTATTTTTGTCCCCTTTTTAGCACAGGCTTCAGGTAGATATATGTCAACATAGACAAAGACTGATACAATTATAAATTATGCCAAAATAATTGTTCTCCGCTGATTTATTTTCACGTTATGAAATTTAAGTACCTTTTCAAGGTCATCCAATAGATGGCACTCTTTCATTAGACCAACACTTAGGATGCTTCAAGCTCTCAAAAACTAAGTGATTTAAGACAAAGACATTTTTCCTTTGTTCTTTGTTGACCATATTCCTAGAGATATATATCTGTATATTTTGTTTAAATATTTTGCCTTTATAAAAAATGTTTATCTCTGTTATATTTCTATGGCTTCGAAAACATACCATCAGACGGAAATGTAATCAGGTGTTTTATTTTCTTTAATCATGTGTTTGGATGTATATTTATACATATTATGTTATAAAGTCCATTTTTGGAGGCATTTTGAAGTTAAAATGAACATCTAATCCATTTCACTAAACAGAATGATAGTTTACAAAAATCAATAATTTCAATCCTGCAGTCCAAATAAAGAAAAAAAAAGAATACTCATAGGAGTCTCAAATCGACAGAACTAGATATAGGGAAGAGCATATTTTTATAAAAATAGCATATCCCATTTTAATGATTCTCACTTTCTGTCCAAAAATAGTGTTATGTTCAGCTTCAATAAAGTGAATCATGACAACTTGTATCGGAGGTATCATTTATAGGCAAGCTCATAAAGAAGTGACTCTATATAAATATTCTGCATTTATCACTCATCTTTGAAGTGAAGTGGTATCTCTATGAAAAATTAGATCTAAAAATATCTGATCATCACTTTCTCATTTGTAGATTTTGAGCAACAGGAACCTTATTTTTTCAATAAATATGTACATGCATGTCTGCATTATTTTTTTGCAAGTGAGCAAAATGACCAGTTTTACAGCATCTACCATTTTTATAGTTTAAACCTGCTATATATTAAAGCAGTTTAAGTTTGTGCCTCAGGAAATCACTGAGCTAATGCAAACAGCTAAATATTTAACAAGAAAGAATGCATCACCCAGAGCTCATCTTTATTAAATTCCAAATACATAGAAATCTCTCTTTAACAAATGAGTTAAATATTTAGTAATTTTAACACATGTTAAGAGTATAAGGAAAAAATTCTAATAACAATCTTACAAGTTTGATTCAGAATTTAACAAAAAATTTTGAAGCTTAAAAGACACGAATGCCTTCTCTATTCTTGATCAATAAGAAAATGTAACCTAATAAAGTAATATTTTATGGTCATATGGTTTTAACATTGTCAATGCAGTTCCACAGTTTGTGTAATATTTTATTTTATTTCCTTTTTCATCTTTCACAATCTGTACTTCTTATATGAAAAAACTCCATCAAAACTTTTAAAACAAGTTTTGATAGGGAAGCTTCAGACACTGAAATTGAGAGGTTAGCAATCTTTAAGTTAAAAGAATATTGAGCAATAACGCAGCATGAAAACCATTACAGATATAGGAAATTGTCAGGAAGTCTCTGTTTTGAAGAATCTGTATATACCAATAGATTGACTTAAGTATACTTGAGACAACTTGTAGCACAAAGACCAAAAAAACCTTTTATCAATGATCTAAGATGTGAATTTTCCATAAAGTGCAATTTCAAAATAACTAAGTGTTTATGCATTGCAGTTCACCTAAGAGTCTACTGTAATTCATTACGTGTTGGTTAAAAGAGGTAAATTATTTTAAGTTTACCTATGCCTTGGACTTGAGCCTGAGTTGATCCCAAGCCAGCAGCGCTCACAGCTGCATGCTTTATTTACAATCCCTTTGTCAGACTTACAACTGCCCCAGGCTATAACATAGTGTACCTAATGTTCAAACTGGCAGGTAATCTTATGTCAAACATACTTCTTTGATTTAAAGTGATCAATAGATTCTTGTAAAGAGGTAATTTCTCTGATGTTTCCACCTTGCCTTTCTTACAGGTGATTCATACAAAAGCCTGCTTATATGATGTACGAACAATAAACAGAAAGCTATAATCATGTTTTTTCAGATGTTTCCGGTGCACAACGATTTTGGATCGATACACTGTGTAATACAATTATCTGCAATGATCTGGTTGTATTGAAAAAGAATTTGCAGGAGACCTCTAGGGGGTTTTACCCAGAAACACGTATCTGGCAACGTTGTGAAGAGTGGAAGAAAAACATGTAGGGGTTGACAAAAGCTGTCTGTTATGCAACCAATGATTTCATTAATGTTTTGTTTCATAAAAGTATTTCACCACAAAGTTTACTGAAACGGTAGCTCAAAGATAATAAAAATGATAAGAATATTCGTGGCTTAATGCTATTTTTTACTGAAAAAGAAAAAGAAATCCTAACAGACAATAAGGGTGTCAATTATAGAGATCCAATGTTGACTGAATGTTATATACCGTAGATTATAGGCAATATTGGCATTTATATAATAAAAAAATTCACTTTTATTTCTATCTTATCTAAATTATATAAATACTGGTGTCTGTGAAATACTTTGATGTCCCTTCAACTATTTTTATTTCTTTTTCTGCTAGAGTGGTAAAATTGCACACTGGATATTAGTTTGAACAACTCAACGGTGCTATACTTTAGGCCTTTATTTCAAGGTTTTTTTTAAAGAAGATTTGCAACACCGGTAAAAGAGCTAACTTACGCAGTCTGTATTCAGTCTGTATTCAGGAGGCATTAAACACACTTTCTGCAATCTTTGTGTGTGGAAACAACTTGGTTTTGGTTTTATGGTTCCCCCAAAGATGCTGACTCTTTGCGGCATCTACCTCAAAGCCTGAAAAGATCCTTATTTCCTGTTTTGAGCCTCTAATCACATATCCCTGAAATTCTCTTTGGTCAGACTGTAAGAGATTCACATTCTCGATAAGCTCACAAATTGCGGTACCCCATTACTTTTCACAAAGCCCTACTTTATGCAGATGCTGTAGGGTCCGGTTTGGCTGCTGCAGCCCTGGTCTGATGATGCTGATTGCTCCTTCCCGATGCTTTTCTCCTTCTATCTACCAGATACTTGCTTGCAGTCTCTTGACCACACTGTCAAAGTGCTTCAGCTCAGCCACTTTGATTTGATGGCTTTGTGTGCCTGCAAGAGACCAGCTTCTGACTTTCTTAGAAAGTCATGTCTTTTACATATTGCCTGTGAAGACAAAAAGCAGCCCAGTAGTGCCTTGTAGGCTGTATTTTCTGTAGTGCATCCTGCTATTTTGGGCTATAGGATGGTGGAGATTATTCAGCCCCTCATTAGCAACTGGGTCAAGTATCAACATCTCTTCTAGGATCAAATCCTTAAAGGGACTGTCTTGAAAAAAAAAAAAAAAAGTCAGTTGGAGGGAAAATTCACCATTAGCCGAAATATAGTGTTAATCAATACATAAAAGTTCAAAAGCAAAATAAAATATTTCCCATAGCTCTTAGGGAATGAATAAAGAGACAAGTCGGATCAAAATGAATTCCTTTTCTTTATAATAGAAAGGAGAATTTAATGAATACAAAAGTGTATTCAATCTCTTTCCAGTTAACATGTGCATAACTCTTTCAGTCCGCTCTAAAGCAAACTATGCCGGAAAATCCCTCCACCATAAAGATAATTACGATACCCTCATAATGACTTCTCCATACCCCTGAAACTAATTAGCCCTATAAATATACTATATTTGTCATTTTCTTTTTCAATTATATTATCTTTCTAACACACATCTCAGCATTAAATTTAAGTGAGGGAAGATATCAGATCTAACCAAAGACTATAGTCATAAATGAAAGTGCTTCTTTAGAAGAAAACTTGCTAAACATTTCTAGTGCCCTTTTCATATCCATCAATATGGTATTCCGGGCTTTTTTTTTTAATTGGCTCCCTGCCACACCTTGATTCTCTATCATGCTCCATCATGCTCCTTTTAATCTGAATATTTAGTGTTCTTTCATGTCTTAATTACAGCAAATTGCGGCACAGTTGGCACCATTTCTTGAAATTAATCCCAGAGTACTTTGTTTCTGTCAAGCAGTCAAAGCCTTAGAGAATAATAGTAAATGTTATTGCAGATCTAAATTTAAATGACTGTCTATGTATTTAACTTAAGCCTTTAATTATTCGTGCCGAACTGTTTTTGGTTAAAATGTTAAACATTATTCATTGAGAATGTAAAATTACTTTAGACAACTTAAAATTTGTAGACATGTTTGACTACAATTTTAACACAATTCTTTATCTTATCATATTTTCTCAATGGTACAAAACTCAGTAAATGGTGAATATATTCTTATGTATATGTATTTCAATGGATTTTATTACTTCTGTCATTGTTAAAATAAAAGGTATGAACTCAAGCCCATTTAACTCCAAATAGCTTTTCTTGTAATGAGTTGTTAAATTATAATCCAGTCTCAACCATGCCTTGGTATTACAACTTTGAATAGTCTTTAAATAAGTTGGACACAAATTCTTCCATAGCTGTTACAAACTTAAGAGTTACATTTAACTTTTTATTTGTGTTTTCTCTAGAAAAGTTAAAGATCCTAAATTTCTCAAGGGCCACATCTTCCATTCCTCAATTCTAAGCAGACTCTATAAATACCCAGATTCAAAATTAAAGTACTACTTTGTGAACTACATAGTAATATGAGTTTGAAAAATCCAAGGTGGTAGATTTCACTATTCATGTTTTATTAATACATATTCAAATGAATAAAAATTGGAAAACTCGAGGACATAGAATATACACTTGTTGAATGGATGTCAAGTAATTACATCTTATGCTATAGTTAAAGAGCCAAACCATTCTTTTTTATTGTAATAAACAATAAAAATTATATACACTCAAAAGTATATAATATCCAGTGAAACACATAGTTGGAACATGTGGTCACTTCTGTGAACCCCCACCGGGATAGGAGTTTTATGTAGAAAGAGATACAGATATCTCTGTACAAGACACAGATAGCCATCTATCTAGTTGTCTATCAAATCTAGTTCTGAGATCTATATGTAGCACCTTCTCTACATTAAAGGCTCAACGAATTTAATATATTTGTTAATTTCACCAGTTCAGATTTGTCATTTTTCTCTTTAGAAAAACGTGTCATGTATTTTGCCTTCCAAAATGCTAAGTAAATATGGAAGGATTTATACCTACAATTTTGACAGCTATATCTTCCAGGCATCTACAGGCATAATTGATAATTAATTACAATTTTATTTGTTTTTTTTGTTTGTTTGTTTTTCTTCTTTTTTTTTTTTTGGCTAGGACTGGGTTTGAACCTGTCAACTCTCTGGCATATGGGGCCGACACCCTACTCCTTAGAGCCACAGGCACCACCCTAATTTTATTTAGTTTTAATCTCTATCTAAATTAAATTACACAGAATTTCTATTACCAACACTTAGGGTATATATTTAATTTAGAGACAGGTAATTTAAGAAAAATGGATTCAAAAAATTATAATAAAACAGATGTTTCTCAATAATTTAGGAAAAAAGGTGTGCAATGTAATAATTTCCCAGTTCCTTTCCCTTTTCTTAATGTGATTTTTTAATAGATTTATGTTTCTTTGTTTTTGCATAATCTTCAGGGTGTAGCTGATCTTTCTGACCATAGTTTCTTAGCAGCTATAAAGCCCCTTTACGCTGTGTTATCTGCTGTTCTAGCTGAACAAGTTCTACTTTGTGGTTCTGTTTGGTAGCTACTACATCCAAATGCAATGCCTGCGAAGTCTTTTCTGACTTTTCAATTGCAGGTTCAGCTTTCTGCCCTAGTATCTTAGTTAGTTCTTTCAGGTTTTTCTTCCTCTTTGTTCTCTTCACAATCTCATGCTTTCATTGATGCTTATATTGCATTTAAGATCATGGTTAAAGTGAGAAATTAATGAGCATGATACCAGATATAGTCTGTTAATTATATTCTCTAAACATTATTATAGACCCACTTAGAAAAAATAAACAAGCATGTCTATCTAGTGGTACAGCTAATGTAAATGAAGAAACTGAAGAATATCAAACCAATTATCTCAGCCTGGGGTACTTCCACGATGCTGTTTATACAACTTAGAAAATCAACCAGCTATCATATTCTTGCAACAAACCTAAAAGCACAACTTATACGCTTTCATATAATCTTGTTAGGTCTGTTTGGGTGTTCCCTGGTCCCCCAGTTCCCTGTGTCAAGAATGAGTTCGGGTACTGAGTGGAGCTGATAACAAAGTGATCACAGACACAAAGTAATCACAGCGTTTACTGCAAAGTGAAAGTACCTTTCAGAAAGAGAGACGGGTCATTCTTTGCCAGTGGAGAAGACCCCAAAGTCTGAGCACCTATTGTCTTTTACGCGATCACAAGTTTGTCCCACCTTTCTTCTGGAAGGATTGGTTGACATTCCCACCTTTGGAGTAATTGACAGGTTCTCGTTATACAATAGATTATATGACATGGTTATGTAGCAATTTACATAGTAGATTACATTATATAACAGTTTCCTTACTCCCCAGAATCTTTAATGAAACTGTCACCAATGTTATGCCAATTAGATGGTAATGAGCCCCAGGTCAGGTACTGGTCAGTAGAAGTTCTGTATCATGTATATTTCCACAAGGGAACCATTTCTAGCTGCAGTCTGATTCCTAGCTATTGGTTTCTTGCCACTCTCTTGCCACCTGTTTACCCTCTGCTATACATAACTCATGGATATCACTCATCTCTAAAGAATTATTCCAGTGAGCTTACGCAATTTTATTTCTTATTTTTCATAATAAATTACTAGATGATTAAATTTTAAAATTCCATAGCATTATACAAAAACATTTTGTCTGATCCCATTTCATCTCTACTGCAAACATGTAAAGTATTATAATAGCTCACTTTATGAAAAAAACATAAACCTTCTTTTTTCTACTATCCCTTACTATTATTTTTAGCATTATTATTGAGAGATTTGAGATTTATAGTACACATTAATGGTTTAATAAGTGGACATTTAAATTATAGGTGTGAATTTATATTATAATAATCATTATACACATGACGGCAGTGATATTCACAAATCAGTATAGATCATGTGTCTTATTTTATTTTCTGGTTCTATAACAGAATACATGTTTATCACCTCAAATTTAAAAAAAAATAAAACTCAACATCTAAAATACTCCAAAATCCAAAACTTTTTGAGCACCCACATCACACCCAATGGTAATATTCACTGGAACATTTCACATTTCAGATTTTTAGATTTGAAAATGTACAATAATTAAGGATAATGCAAAATTCCCAAATCTGAAAAATAAATCTGAAATACTTCTGCTACTAAGAATTTCAGATAAGTATACTCAACCTGTAATACAGACTGGATTATTTACAAAGAAAAGAAGTATTTAGCTTATAGTTTGGAAAGCCGGCCTCTGGTGGAGACTTTCCTGCCACATTGTAGCATGCCAGGAAGCATCGCACAGCGAGGTCACGTGCGTCAGCCCAGGTCTTTCTCCCTCTCATAAAGTCACTGATTTCATCACAGAGACCTCACCCTCAATCCCTTATCAGTCCATATGACCTCTCAAAAGCACCCATCCCAATCCCCGTATGAATGGGAGGATTAAGATTCCAATAAACAAAATTTGGGGAACACTTTCAAACCTTAACACCATGATTTGAAATGAAGTCATCTTTTAAATATTAGTATTGTAATTTGAACTTTTCACCATCCTCAAAATAAATCCACTTATTTTAGGTGACAATTATAATCCTTGGTTGGCAATGGAAAATAAATATCTTTCATTCTCTCTCTTGCTTTTTAATGTTTCTAGATTTTTTCCCATTTACCTTCCGTGGAAAAGAAGCCAATGGTGCTGTGGAAGATTTATTCAGCACCATAAATGCAATCATTATTAAAAAAAAAAAAAAGCCAGATAACATTGTTATCTATTGATGATTAGTTTGACCATATTGTGATGGAGTTATTACATAGGATGTAAGTTGAGGTGGAAATGTACTTTAAAACAACAAATAGGTCTAAGGCGATGAAAAATTGGGAATACTAAACTGTGAGCATTTGGCCCTACATATCATAAAGTATAATCAGGGAAATTATAGACAGCACAAAGAAGTTAGAATCATGTATACTGTACTATAGGCAGAAAACACCAAAGATTTAAGTTAAAATTAATACTCTAAGGAGTAAGCAGTGAACACCCAGTATTATAAAGCACAGAGCAAAGGAATTTTTCCCTTAAAGTTTCATTTTATAAAGGGCTGTAGTTGAAATCTGTTCCTATTCCATGTGCAACAAAATAAGAAAGAATGTTGTCCAGTCCTCTTAACAGGAGCTTAACCCATTATTGATTATTGAAATACAAAAGTTTCCAGCTGTAATTGTTACTCTATATGATGTACTACTAAGTCCTGACTTTATTGACAACAGGACCATCTTGTTTGTTTTTTATTCAATGGCCATTGCTCAGCACTTGCCATGTAGCGAGAGTTCAAAAATGCATGTTATATTAAACTAAGAACTTAAATAGCAATAATAATAATTATAGCAACATAGTAAATCCATGCCAAATTCCTAATTTTGGAGGACACTATCCATAAAAAGACTGTATTATAATAAAAACTGTTAAATTTACTAATTTAGTATTTTATGCAATAAAATTTAAGCAATAAATTATTATAGTTTGGAAAACTTGCAATATGAGTAGGCAAAATGAGACCTAGATTGTAGTTACAATTATAACCTATAGTGTTTTCTCAAACATACAGTGATTGTGTAAGAATAAATGATTTACTTTAATTCTGAGGATTACACATAAAAATTGATCATACATATCACAAAGAACATACAAATCCTTTAAAATTAAATTGGGAACATTCTAGCTATGCTTGTTTAGAGGTTCAGAAGTGAAATTCTTGTGTGTGTTCAGAAAATCATTATTTAAGGTTTATGACTACCATCTTTAGCAATATTAATACTCACTAGAGTTTCTGCATCAGTTTAGTGGGATTTTATTGCCACCATATAATAAAGTACGTAAAATATAATCTATGTCAAAAGTTAACATATCACAAATTTAAGCTGGAATCTAGAATAAGATTTTCAAGCAGACTAAAGTTTCTATCAAAGCTTTGACATTTATTAACTGTGTAAACTTAATTAAATCATTAATCCTCCCTGGGTCTTAGTTTACTCACTTGTAAATGAGAATATAATAGACATCTCATTGACATATTGTAAGATAAATGATACATCTGAAACACACCTGTCACAGTAGACACTTGAGAAAAAAACTTAATATTATTACAATAGGTTATTCTTTTGTATTATTTTAAATTTCAAAATTCCAAAAATTTTAATAGAGCCACCATGTATAGAAATCACTATATTCTTAAACTTCACTGTTGTCTGAAAGAGGACTTTGTGCTTATGTTCTTATATTGATTTCTTTTAAAATATTTCCTCTGAAATTATGTGTTTAAGTCTCTTTCTGTCTTTGTCTTTGTGCATTCAGACTATTATGAAAAAAAATACCATGAAGTGGGTGTTGTTTTTTAGACCAAGTCTCACTACCATGGTGTTACAGCTCACAGCAACCTTCACCTCCTGGGCTTAGACTCTTGCCTCAGCCTCTTGAGTACCTGGCACTACAGGTGCCTGCCATAAGGCCCAGCTATTTCTTTGTTGCAGTTTGGCTGAGGCCAGTTTTCGAATCCACCACCCTCGGTATAAGGGGCCAGCGCCCTACCCATGGAGCAATAGGCACCACCCCAGGGGTGGTTTATAAACAAATTTCTTTCTCATAGTTATGGAGGCTGGGAGATCCAACATCAAGATGCTGGGGCCTGTAGGGGTGGAGCAAGATAGCGGACTAGATACTCCTCTTTTGCAGCCACTTGTGGTAAGATCAGTGAGGGAGGACTCCAGCCACATCACGCTGGGGGGCCCTGCACAGAAATGACCACTTCAATGAAGAGGTCAAGAACAGTGAAAAACCAGTAAGCAGTGAAAAACCATCCTTGCATGCTGGAAGAGGCTGGCCCTTTCAGCAGTGTTTCTCAGACAGAGAAGGCCAACATTATGGTCTTTGGGGGAGGGGGCAGAGATTCTGAGTACTTGATGGAGTAACATTGGGAGAGCTTTGGCAAGTGAGTGATCTAGGACAGGGCTCAGGGGCCAGGATTGAGCCAGCAGACAGAGTAGAACTTTTGTGCTTTGACTGCTGGCAGGGCACAGCCATTGTGGGAGAGCTGCCTGGGAGGAATAGCCTGAAGGGTGCTAGTGAGAGGCCAGTTCTGGCACCCTAGCTGAGCTGGGCAGCCATCCATGTGGAGACTTGAGAAAATCTATATACTTGCAAAAGCCACTGAGTAGACAAAGGGTACTGTTTGGAAAGGTAGAAATGTGTCTTGTCAGTAGTCTGACCAGACTTCAGGCTACCAAATCTACGAGGATTTGAGGGCAAAGAAATCAGGAAAATGAGACCAGGTCTCCTCAGCAAGATAGTTGTTTCTTCCTCCATTTTATACAGCCATGTCAATGTCTTGATTAACATCCCATACCCTGTGCTCCAGGCAATATATGGCAACATATGTTTTTTGTCTTTTTTTTTTGCATTTTATCCATTAGATTTTTCTTTTTCTGTATTTATGATTTTTCATTGTTCCTTTCTTCAATAATATGAACTCTATTTTTGTTACAGTTTTCCAACATCTTTTATTATTTTTTCCCAACTTTTTCTATTAAGGCATTTCTTTAATTTGTTTGGTGTATTTTTATTTTTTTTCATTTTGAATTTTTTCAATAATAAGGACTCCATTTGTGGGTTGTTTGCTCCTTTTAATCTTTCTTTCCTTTCTATTTCTCTCCTTTTAGCTCTCGTTTTCTTTTCTTTTCTTCTTTTTTTTTTTTTTTTTTGGAGACAGAGTCTCACTATCAGTAGAGATAGTAGACTGTGTCTCAAAAAAAGAGTGGAGATGTGATGCCACAGCACTCTACTTTTCACCTTCAGTAGAGTGCTGTGGCATCACAGCTCACAGCAACCTCAAACTCTCTGGCTCAAGTGATTCTCTTGTCACAGCCTCCCAAGTAACTGAGACTATAGGCATCTGCTATAATACCCAGCTATTATTTTGGTTGTAGTTGTCATTGTTGTTTGGTAGGCCCACCAGCTCTGGTGTGTGTGACTGGTGCCCTAGTTGCTGAGCTATAGGCATGATCCTCTTTTATCTCTCGTATTGTAAAATTTTTTTGATTTTTCTTATCTTTTGAACATAAATTTTCAAAATAACAACTTAGATATACACCCGTTTTTACATCTTACATAATTTTATATTCTTTATTTTCTTGTCTTATTATTTTTTCTTTTTTGCTGATCTGTTTTATTCTTTGTCAATGTGTTTTCCATTTATGGGACAGAGCCTCACTCTGGAGTCTGGGTTAGAATGCCACAGCATTGATCTTGCTCAAGGATACCTTGATCCCATGGTCTGGGGGTCCATCAAACTTGTGCTATTGGAAGGACACTATTGAGAGGTATCCACTATACATACTGTGGTTTTTTTTTTTTTTATTTGTTTGTTTTGTTTTTTGACATTTGGTAGCGGTGGAGTCAGCTTTTTACTCAGGCTGATAAGGAGCTCCTAACCTCAAAGGACCTACCTATCCCAACCATATGGAGGTTAGGAATCATTGGTATGGGTCAAAGCACCCTGCTGAATACCACTATTATCCTTTTCTTTTTCTTTCTGTTCTTCTTTTTGTCAATATTTCCTTTTATATTCCCTTTTCTTTTTCTATCTTTTCTCCCTTCTTTCTCTTTATTCTCCTCTTCCTTTTGGTCCTACACTAAAAGTATATTTCAACACCTAAGTAAAGAGACAAAGTAATTTAAAGAGAAGGAAGTGAAAGGAAAAAGTAGGAAAAGAAGGCAGATACAAAGAAAACTTTCAGGAGGAGGAACTGATGGAAAAATCATGGAAACATGAAAAAACAGAATTAGAGCAACCACACAAAAGGATGGTGAGTTAGCTACCAGAGATGATTGAACCAATAAATGATAGGAATGACAGAAAGGGATTTTAAAATATAGTTGGTAATAACAATAAAAAAAAAATTGCTGAGAAAGTGGAAAATAACCAAAAGGAAATCCAAAAACAGAATCAAATAAGAAATGAATGATATGAAGAATATAGAAAAGAAATAGCAGAGCTCAAGGAACTGGAGCAGTCAATCAGGGAACTTAAAGATGCAGTAGAACGTATCTATTGCAGATTATGCCATGAAGAAGAAAGAATGTCAGAGGTAGAGGATAAAGCTACTTAGCTAACTCAGGCAGTTAAAGAGACAGAAAAAAAGAGGGAGAAAGCAGAACGTTCACTGATAGAATTATGAGACTTCATGAAGTGTTCAAACATATGAGTTATACATATCCCAGAAGGGGAAGAAAGCCCCAGAGGAATGGAAGCTCTATTAGAGGATGTTATAAAGGAAAATCTTCCAAATATCACCAAAGATTCTGAAACACTCCTTTCAGAGGGATAGCCTATCACAGGTCATCTCAATTCAAGTAAAGCTTTTCCAAGACATATTGTCATTAATCTGTTCAAAGTCAAAACCAAAGAGTAGATTCTTTTGACATTGAGGAAGTTTGCCACAACAAGACTAGCTCTATAGGAAATTCTTAGACCTGTTTTAAACTGACCATCCCAATGGACCACCAACAAAGTAAATATCCAGAAACTAAAGGACAAAACCTAGCTTACACAATGATGCAAAAGATAAAACTAAGCAAGGAACTTTCACAAAATAAGATGAATAGAACTCCATCACAACTCTCTCAATAAATGTTAATGGCTTGAATTTCCCTTTGAAGAGTCATAGGCTGGCTATTTGGATAAAAAGGCACAAGCATACATATGATGTTTCCAGGAAACACACCTAGTCTCAGAGGACAAAACAAGACTCAGGGTGAAGAGATGAAAAATATTTTAGGCAAATGGAAATCGGAAGAAATAAGGGGTAACAATATCATTTTCAGATACAATTAAATTTAAAACTACTAAAGTTAAAAAAGACAATAGAACAATACAAAAAGAGGACATTTCAATTCTAAATATTTATGAAACCAACTTAAATGCTCCAAAATCTATGAATAGACCATAATTGGTCTGAACAATATCATGTCCCAAAATACCATAATAGCTGAGAACTTTAACACTCCTCTTACACAGATGAACAGATTTTGCAAACAGAAACTAAACAAAGATACAAGGGACTTAAACACAACTCCACAACAACTGTCCTTAATACACATGTACAGAACACCCAAATCCAGAGCATCCCAAATCTAAAGAATTTACATTCTTTTACTCAACCCATGGAACATTCCTCAAACTATATCACATCCTAGGATACAAAATCAAACCACAAGAAATTAAAAGAATTGAAATTATATCTTGTATCTTCTAAGACCAAAGGGCAATAAAGATAGAACTCAACTCTGACAAAAAGTTCCACCCCCAACAAAGATAGGGAAACTAAACAATCTGATAGGAATGACCCAACCCTAACAATTTCAGTCAAGGAAGATTTAAAGGTGGAAATTATTAACGTCTTAGGACACAACAACAATGAAACCAGAGCTATTGAGACATATGGGACATTGCAAAAGCAGTTCTTGAAGGAAATTTATTAGATGCCTGTATCTGAAAAACAGAAGAAGAGCATGTCAACAACATAATGAAATGGAAAAAAAGAGCAATTGAATCCTACATCCAGCAGAAGAAAAGAAATAGCCAAATTAAATCAGGAATTAATGAAATTGAAAATAAAAGAAAACATTCAGAAAACTACTGAAATGAAAAGTTTATACTTCAAAAAAGATAAAATCGATAGAACACTGGCTAGATCAACTAGAAAAGGAAAAGTAAAATCTTTATTAACCTTAATCAAAAATGAAAAGGGGGAAATAACTGGTACCATAGAAATATGACAGATTATTTCTGACTACTACAAGAAAACTCTATGCCCAGAAATTTGACAATATGTAGGAAATGGACCAATACCTGAAATGACACCCTCTCCCTAGATTTAACAAGGAAAAACTCGATTTCTTGAATAGAGTAATCTCAAATACTGAGATTGAAGAAATAATTAAAAAGATTCTGACAAAAAAAACAAAAAAAAGCCTTGGACCAGATGACTTCACACCAGAATTCTGTTAAACCTTAAAAGATAAGCTTCTACATATACTGCAGAACCTATTCTAAAACACTGAGAAGGAAGGAACCTTCCCTTACATGTTCTATGATGCAAAACATCATCCTGATAACAAAACCAGGAATGGACCCAATCAAAAAGGAGGACTACACATCAATTTCACTAATGAATATAGGTGTAAAAATACTCAGCAAAATCTTTTGTGTTAGTGTTGGAACAACCCAAGGTTTGATAGTCCTCCTAAATGAGTGTTTAAGAATCTTTAAAGAATCTTGGAAAATTTTCCTTCATGATTTCCTCCAGTAGGGATTCCACTTCTTTGAGATGTTCTTCCCATTCAAGGATCCCTATAATTCATACATTTGAATGCTTCTTGAAGTCACATAATTCTTTGCTATATGCTGTTATAGGATTTTATATTTCTCATACCAATTAAGGTCTGTTTCAAAAAACTTAGAGTGTTTCAATTGGGTGAATAAATAAAAATTTTTATCTAATCTGCCAGCCTATGCCCCTTCAGTGGGGAATTCAAGCCATTAACATTTATTGAGAGAATTGATAAGTGTGGTGGAGTTCTTCCTGTTCATCTTATTTTGTAAAATTTGCATTACATTGTCTGGACAATAAGCAGTGCTAATGGTGTTATGTGATGAACAACATAAGCTGTTTTTCTGTGAACAATTAGGGCTGGAAAGCTACTTTCTTTCTTGTAGATGATATTGGGCCTTGTCTTCCTGACTTTTTTGCCCTCAGTCAGGGCCTACTTGCTTTATCAGCATTCAGTCCCCTCAGGATTAGCATACTAATGCTCTTGCCAGATTCTTTAGGCAGCATGTTGCACAGTACCCCCGACAACAATACCTGGGGCTGCTCAACTTACACCAAGGGTGGGCTCAGCAGATGCACAGAGCCAGCCATGCACTCAGACCCTGCGGTCCATTTCCTCTACAGGATTCCTACAATGGTGACGCCCATCTAGAAGTCAAGCCGATGGGAAATCCACCCCATCTGGTATTCAATCTTGGCTGCTGGACAATGTTCAACTCCACCCACCTATTTAAGCTTTCCAAAGCTGTTCCAGTGAGCAGGTTTAGGCCAAAATCAAAAACTGCAGGACTGCCCTTTTCTGTTCCCAATCCTCTGTGTAGGCTGGCTAGCCAGTACCGGCCTTTTCCCAAGCACTCACATCCTGTGCTGGTTTTTCTCAGCTCCAGACTTCCTGGCTGGCTCTTGTAGTCCATTCTGCCGCCAGAGTGATGTCCCTTGGTAGATTCCCCCAGACAGAGGTGGTTGGAGTTTTCTTTCCCTTGCCTTTCTACAAGTGGCCAGAAAGGAGATATTTCTAGCCCACCATCTTGTTCAGTCCCCTACTTTCCTTTTTCTTTGGAGAACTTCCTTTAGCCATTTCTTAAGGGTAGATTAACAGGTGACAATTCTTTTAGTTCTCTCATCTCAGAGCAGTTCACTTCCTAAAGAATTTTTTTTCGATATATAATTAAGAATTAAATGATGTTTTTTCTTTAACACTTGAATGATGTGTACATCCTTTTTATTCCATAGTTTCAGATGAGAAATCTGCTGTCATTAAAACTGTTGTTCCTCTATAGGTAATGTGTCATTTCTCTTTAGTACATTGAAGATTTTCTTTGTCATTAGTTTTGACAACTTTGATTATGATGTGACAGTGAGAATTTCTTTGGATTTATTCTGTTTGGGTTTTGTTCAACATCTTGAATCTGCAGTTTTATGCATTAAACTAAGTTTGGGAAATTTTCAGATATTTTGTTCTTGAATAATTTTTTCACACTGTGCTTTTTAATCTTCTGCTTCTGAAATTTTGGCAATATGGATGTTATATCTTTTGCTTTGTCCCTAAGGGTCTCCAAAGCTCTATTAAGTTTCTTTTTCTTTGTTCTTCAGATTAGATAATTCTACTTCATTTTTATCAAGATTATGATTAATTTTTCAGTAATCTCCAATCTGTTATTAAGCCATGGTTCTCTGCTGAGAATCATTTTCTTCATTGTTTGTTTTCTTTTCAACATTCAGAGTCTTTCTGTGAATGCTTGCTGTATTACATTCAAGTTATAAGAAGATGAGTGGAGAGGAAATAAGCCATTTATTTTGAGTGAAAACCAAAGTCTCCAAAAGTTATTTTAAAAATGTATTCCTTCATTCTTATTAGATTTTTCTACTGGGATATTTGTTAAAGATTTCTAAGATTCAGAAACATAGAAAGTGTTTGCATTCTGACTCAGCTGCAGATTCCTTGTCATGAATAAGGTCTAGGGACTGATTTATAAGAATAAAAAAGTGATCCAAATTATTTAATATCTGACTTGTTTACTTTCATACTCATTATGTAACATACTTTGGCAATTTCAGGAATTTTTCTCAATACATTTGCTGTCAAACTTTACATATAATGTGCCAAGAATGATGTTGTTTCAAAGCCTAAGAAAAGAGAAATAATGATACAAAAAGAGAACACTTAAAGGCAAATGAGATGATACCAACCAATGAAATCATACTCTGTTAAATTTTTCTATACATCTGTTTAGAAAAAAATAGGCTGCTAAGTAGTTGAGACAAAATTTCAAATTGCTCATCTCTTTGGTGAAATATACTAGAAAACAATTTAATTTACCAGTTGTATATTTTCCAAGATGTTTCAGTGATAATAACTAAAGTATTCTGTTTGATAAGTCAGTTTTAATACTGCAAAGTTGCCATCTTCTAGCCCTAATGCTGGGTGGGAGATATAACATAACTACATCTTTGTCAGCTAATTAGCCTTAGGAAATTGCAAATTCTGCACTCTCTGTGTCTCATCTATCTATCTACATAAAAAAATTTCTCAGAATAAGTAGATTTCTTTTGTAATGCGAATACATTTACCCATGAGTCATGATGGACCCCAGATTTTTACTGTGGACATTAATGTAAGGTTCACCATTTTAGACCCAAAAGGTTTATACAGAGCAGCTTGATGATCCTCTGCACTCCTAGTGAGATATGGTTTCCACAGTACTCTCACTGAATGGGATCGGAACACTTGAGCCAGTAGAGGGATGACTATGGCTCAGCAGCCCCAAGGCAATACAGGCTAACACTATATTCAAAGATTACATCTACCAAGAATAGCTATATTTTAACACTGTATGTATATATACACACACATACATATATGTGCATAGATACCCTTATAAATATTTTTGACATATTAAGTCATATACAGATCCTGTTTATATCTACATCTATTTATCTACCTCCACATCTCTCTAAAAGTAAAGTTTATATAGTGACATTTGGATTATTTTTTATATTTAAATAGAATGGATTAGTACCTATCACTGTATAGGATTTATATACACAAGCAGTTTTTTTTTCTTTGAAGAGCAAATATGTTGCCCTTTGAAGGGCAAGTGTTCCTGCAATGGAACACAAATTTGGAGTCTTGCAATGTTGCTCAAGCTAGTTTCTAACTCATGAGCTCAAGGAATCCACCTGCCTCAGGCTCAGTATTTATACTTTAGTTACCATTCATTAGTTGAATTTCTGTAGGCAAGAAAGAAAATCTTCTTAAGTGTCACATTTCTCATTTGGAAATGTTTTTTATAGTTATATGGTGGAATAACTTATCTCTGCCATCTTTTCTAGATTTTAAAAACATAACTTTAAAATTTGCATACTAACAGTTCATAGATATCAGACATGAAATATTTCTCACATTAGTTAAACAAAAGTAAATATTTAGGAATAGGAGCAATGATTGTTTAACACTGTATCACTGAGTGAATTTTCTCTCCTTGGTGACACCATCATTTATAATAGCACTACTTCCTCGGTCTTAGCCTTCTCTGCTGGCTGCAGCTGTGCCTTTTCTGAGCCCTCGCTGCTGGGGTGTATGGCCTGCTGCTTTGCTTTAGGAAGCCTCAGATAGGCTCTTGCTAATACTTAAGACCCAGCTCTCAAACTTGAGCCTTATCTCGCTAATGAACGACTGTTCACCAGCAGAGCTAAGTGCCCAGGGAGAACCAAACCTCTTGATCCTTGCTTTATGAACATCTACTTACTGGATCCCAGGGTCAGAAGCTCTGTGATGTAGTCATTCTGGTATTGTACTCTCTCTAGGAATCTAGGGTTCAAACAGCCCCTGCAGCCACTCACTGCTATGGTGATGGATGGCTCAAGCTGGCTTAACTGTTCCAGACCTCAAGTATAAGGATTCCTGTAAGTCTAGATGTGCTGCTTCACTGGTCTGTGGTAAATATCCCTTCAGCTGCCTCTAGACAGCCTTTAATGAGGTTCTTCCCCAATACCTTGTGTCACACCTCCTCTAGGCATCTTGATGCTCATTCAGGCAAGGCTCCTTGAGAATTAGCGTATTTCTAGTTCCCTGCTATAGCATCCATTGCAGTCTCATCCCTTTTTCAGTGTGAAAAAAAAATGTAGAATATTGTGGCATTTTTCTCCCAAAAAGGATCATCATTTACCTCTATTAGTAAGATAATCAAATGCTGCCTATTGTCCTCAGAAAGAGTCTGAAAGTACAGCTTATCCTAAAAGCCCTTTTAAGCTTTCATATGAGAACTGAATGTTAAGGAAATTCAAAGAAATGGCTGGTTAATAATCCTGAAAAAAGATAGATAAATTTCAGAGATTGAGTAGAAGAAGAGACAGGCAGAGTAAGATGCACCTACAGTCCCAGCTACTCCAGACTGAGGCAGGAGGATCACCTTAGCCCAGGAGTTTGTAAGCAGCCTGGACAACATAGCAAGACCCTGACTCAGGTAAATTAGAAATAGAAGTAGAAATAAAAATAGAAATGGAACTTACTAGTTCTTTGTTCTAGGTGTGCTAGTTTGTGTATATCCTGCTTTGAATTTGATCTCTATGTGAAATCAGCTTTTAAAAACATTTATTCTTCAAATTTGAGAAACATTACATTTGAATATTATGTTGGGTTTTTGTTTGAATTTGTTGTTAATGTAAAACTGCCAATGTATACATTGCATGCAGCACCAAACTACCTCTATATTCTCAACTAAGTTATATATAAAATCAGGACTTATTGTCAAACTGCAGGACCTAACAGTGTCTTCTGGTCTAGGAAAATTTTTGCCATGCTCACAAATGCAAAACAATTTTGAGGTGAACTGTTAAGACATAATGCAAAGGAAAATAAAGCAAAGGGCTTTTCTAGGAGTCTTTGAGAAAAGACCTGGGAAATCAACCATTCATCTTGAAGTCTCAGGCTGAAGACTAACAGTGATCAAGACACCTGACCTAGGCATTCAACACTCCATGACCATCAGTGAATAAACATCAAATACTGTCAAATAGAATTAAATGCTATAATGTGATGTTGGTATTTTAGTGCAGTCAGATTCAGAGATATCTGGAACAAGTGCACCCATAGAAAGTCTTGATTAATATGCTTCTGGGTGGTGCTTGTTAATACCCAATTTAATGTTTTTTGTGAAGTGGTGTTCATGGGTGAGATTCGTCAGACTGCTCTTCATTTTTTGGACGGGGTGGGTATTGTAGATGGAGTGTCTTTTATCATTATTTTGAGTTATTATTTTGTCACCTTCATAAATAAATTTAAAACTTCTTTCTGTGTTACAGAATATTTTGAATAGCTTTGAAATTAGCTGATTTTCAATGAGTTGCTCAGGGAAGCAGTCCATTTTTTAGCCAGTTCCTTTTTTAAAAAAACTGTTTCCTTGATGGCATTAACCTGTACCTAGTTTTTCTGCTGTTGCTTATGGCAATTTATATTTTCCTGTATTTTTCAACAAGATTTCAACTGGCAAAAAGTTAGTCTAACATGACTTAGTTAAAATGATCTACAGATATAATTTCATTTATTATCAGTGTGTATGTCAGGTTTTTTTTTTTTTTTTTGTAGAGACAGAGTCTCACTTTATTGCCCTGGGTAGAGTGCCGTGGCGTCACACTGCTCACAGCAACCTCCAGCTCTTGGGCTTAAGCGATTCTCTTGCCTCAGCCTCCCTAGTAGCTGGGAC
>CAUYON010114240.1:0-13222 GCA_963573935.1 Arctocebus calabarensis
GAAGGAAGGAAGGAAGGAAGGAAGGAAGGAAGGAAGGAAGGAAAGAAAGAAAGAAAGAAAGAAAGAAAGAAAGAAAGAAAGAAAGAAAGAAAGAAAGAAAGAAAGAAAGAAAGAAAGAAAGAAAGAAAGAAAGAAAGAAAAAGAAAGAAAGAAAGAAACCTCAAAATTACTTGGAATATCCTTTTGCAATTGTGAAATCCTCTACGGACTTTCAGAATCTATACTCTTAACCAAGAGCGATTATGGCTCTAAGGCTTTATTTGGAAGTTTATCCTGATTATAGAAAATCTCTTGATAAGAGAAACTTAGAATATAATTTTACTATCTTTCCAAATAGATTCTCCCTTCTCAGGGCTCACAGCATCACAGATTTTGTGGGAAGAGCAAAATGGAAAAAGCAAAGTTTTTCCTTTGCTCCTGCTCTGTGTCACTTTTACTTAAAAGAAAACCCAATAGGCACTAAATGTGGAGTCACCTCTAAGGAGCAAGACAAGCTGGGGAGGAATAGATCCATGGTCAAAAGGAATTTGAAGATTGTTGCAATTCCTTCCAATTTAATAGTGAGCACATGTAGTGTTTGTTTTTCCATTCCTGTGATTCTTTACTTAGAAGAATGGTTTCCTACAACAGAGGTCCTATTTCCACTGGTTTGCCATGTGATCTAGCATTAAGGTTTTAAAATTGCCCAGGTGAATTTTATGAGTGGCAGTGTTTGCAAACAACTACTCTACGCAAAGCTGGATGCTAATAAATTGTTATTCCTTATTTTACAGATGTGGAAATTGAGAGTCAGAGGCACGTTACTAATGAAACTTAACTTATGAGTTTAGAGCCTAAATTTATTTCTTCTCAAAAGTGGTCTATGCTTTTTATTATAAGACTTTCTTATAAAATAATGAAATATTAATTTTAATAATTTATAACTATTTTTAAAGAGATAGCTCAATTAAAAATGTTACTAAGTGGCATAATAGTCACAGTCCTTCAAAAATATATTAAAATATTTTATGGAGTTTCTTGTTACTGTTCTAAAGACATTGATATAATTCTATTTCTTGCTTATATCACTTTTAATTTTAAAATGATTACTTTCAATGATTTATCCCATTTCTCCATGTACCTACATTTAAGTTATTCTATCTCTCAGATTATGGTCTGTATAAATTACCTAAAAATCAATTCTAATTGTTATAATTTATTTTTTTCCATCTTGAATTCTGCTTTTGAAAGACCCATTTATATATTTTAAACACATTTTAAAAAACTCATATCTAGATGTCCAATTTCACCTATGAACCAAATTAGAGAGGTTAATTAGAACAGGAGCTCTTAGTATAACCATCATTAGAATTTGGATATTATTTCAAATGCATTCCTTTTATAAAATCTCAGCAGCTGAAACAGTTTCACAGGTCAGCCGAGCCTGGTGGGCAGTCAGTGATTGGCCTTTTATTACATGGATCCAAGGAGAATGATGGTCTCATCTCTTAGAGGCAAAGGACCAGGATATTTGAAATTGTAAAGAAATGGATGTGAATCTCACCCGAGTCACAACTTGGAAACCTGTTCTCATTACCTGATCTCTCTGAATATTTTCCTCACTTAGTAATTAAAAAAAACCCAAGTATGTACTTAATTAAGTATTATTAGTTAGCGAGATTTGAAACATGATATGCAGAGAGCTTTGCACGCCTTTCCCAATGCTCAGCATGTTCGGGGCTGACACTGTGATGATGTGTGAACTCGGTGTTGAGAGGGAAAGTTGCCTCAGCTGCTAGGCTGCTAGTTTTCTGCACAGCCTTCGGCACACTCATTTACTCTAACTCACTGAGGCTTGCGAAGCCAAGGTGAATTCTCAATTCAAATCCAGATCTATCTGCTTATTTGAACTTTTTCCAACTTCAGAGCTTCCTGATTTTCCGCAAATACTTTTTCCAAGGCCAGACCATATATTACTTAGAATGAGTCATGGCAAACATCATTTACCAAGGATGGCTTGTGTTCTGGAGTCTCAAGAGAGAATGAGGCTGGGGAGTTGGGAAAGGGGGAAAGAAAAACAGAGAGGGAATGGGAGAGGTGGGAATGCCCAGATCTCCTGGACTACACAATTAATCGAAGGTGACTAAAGCATGGAGAGTACAGTGTATTTCCAGAGCTGTATTTCTGACTTGTTGTTATTTATTATTTGCTCATTATGCTCTCTAAAGGACCACCTTCTTTTTTTTTCTAAGGGAACATATCTCACAAGAACAATGATGATCACGAATTTAGCAAAAGAATTGCACTAACTGGCAGATAAGGCCCAATCTCCTCAGCATTTCATTTAATGAGGAGCCATTTTCCCTTGGACAAGTGTACACTTTTTTCTTCCCCTGTACTTGGTGGCAATAAAGTCTGGGTGAGTTGTTAAATGAGAAGACACATTAGACTCACTTGGACACTCTCCTAGGTTCATCCTCAGAGTTTCTAACTCAGTAGCTTTGGGAGCAGGTCCCAGAGTGTTCAATTCCAAATGAGTTCTGACATGAGGCTGCTGCCGCTGCTCCAAGACCCAGGCTTTGGAAACTCCTCTTATCGGAAAACAGGAGGAAGTTACCTGGGGCGTTTAAATCCATGTTCTGCCACTTAATAGCTGTGGTACAGTGACAAAGTGATGTGACTTCTCTTCTGTTCAATCTCTTTGTACAAGAGGGAAATAGAGTACCTCATTTAATAAAATTATTATGAGAAACAGATAAAGCAATTTCTTACAATGTCTGGTAATTGTAATCATTGGATAAGCCGTTGACTGTCAAAGTCAATGTCTAAACGATCTTACAGCGAGAGAAATGTAAATTCTGTAGAATGTTCATGGCACTTGCTCTCCACTCATCCCTGGCCAGTTTCGATCTCACACCGGTCCACTGTGTCTCCATTCATTCCTCTGGAGTGAATTCAGCCACATTCACTGACTAATTCATTGACTAAGCTTCCGTGGGGCTTCTCACATTGGCACAATAGGGAAAATTCAAGAATGTATGACAATCTATGAAACTCAAATTTTCTTCTTACATTTTTTTAATTGAGACATTTATTCATATCCCAGAATCATCATATGGATAAATATAGTATTTTAATCTCAGTTAAAGTTATTTATTTTGATCTTTGCCTTTGTACCAAAGCCTTGCTTTTTTTCCTTTGCATACCTCTTATTATGCTTCTCCAGAACTGTCCCCAAATAGAATTGCTCATAAATACTTGCTTTTAAATTAACTTTTTTCTTCACAGAAAATGTAAAAGTACAACTAATTGTATTTACCTAGATGTTTTGTCATCATACACTGCATTTAAACTTATTCTTATATAAAGATAGAGTAAATTATAGCTATTATTTAGGCTCACTTTTATCATTCACTTAATTGAAAATTATTCTTGAATCATAACTCAGATCTAAGAAAACTCTTTTTGTAATTTTTCTGTCCTCTATTTGCCCTAAACCTGGCTAAACCAAACAAAACCCAAGGCAAAATTTTTGCCTGGAAAACTTGAGAAGGTTGATTCGTTCCACTTCCTTTCATGCAATTTAATTTGGGTTCCTCATCTTAGAAAGCCTAGAATATAAAGTTTCTATTAAAGGGATTGCTTTGGAAAACCCACCTAAACAAGTCAAAATCAATGGTTTCCTTACAGAAAGAAGCCCCGGGAAAGAATTAGCAGCAATCACTCCATGAGTAAGTGAGTCTGCTACTAATTTTACATGCATGATTGCTTGTCATTTGGCAGAAATCACTGGTTCTCTTTACACCACGCAAGGACAGAGAAGATGGGCAAACTCCAGTTATCACTACTCTGAATGTGTAGTAAACACTTTACTGTCGTGGCTCCATCATGTGTCCTGAAAGTACCACTTGGCTCAGAATTACAAAGACTGCATGTAGCAAAGCTTTAATTTAAAGTAGACACAGGTGACAGCTCTATTATTTTTGTGCGTTCAGATGCAACCGCTGTTTTTATTTATCTACGTTGTATATGCACCCATTTGTTGTAATTATTGGTTTCTGATGCAGTTGAATATAAATATCTCAAGTTCCTATTAAGGCTAAATTAAATTAAGAAACTCATACTTCCCACCCTCACACCCTTTGGCCCTGCAGGATTGCCACAATTTAAAAGTTTGAGCCTTCTTCCATCTGATCAAAATTGCCTTCCCAAGCAATCCTAACTTCCTTACTTAATGCAACTCGACACACTAATGCCACTTTTTCCCCCTCTTTATTTAACACACCAAAAATAATTACTCTATGACAATTATACACAAAAAGTTAATAAAAGCAGTTATTTATTATTCTGGTGCTTCCACTACCAATAAAACATTATGTTAATCCTTTATTAAGTATAAAACGTTAATGCAACCTCCCCTCTGCCTGGTTAAAATTATCTTTTGTCTGTAAAATGCATATACAACTTTTCAATTAAAAATAATAATTTCTAAGTTTCTTACATATATATTTAAAATTTATATTTGATCGCATGGGATAGACAAAAGTATTTATGTGCAGAAAAGTTGTGGTAAGAACCATTTGAACTCTGTCTCATTGTCAATTTTGGCCTTTATTTGTTGTTTGTATTTGACATGTTTCAAAATGGGAAAATAAAAAGCTTTACAACTTCTATTTTAAGAGAATGCATGGAGCAAATGAGTGAGGTCCTGGAAAATTTGGAAGAAATGGAAAGATGTATAATTAAGGAGAAGAGAAATTAAGAAGAGATAGTGTGATTTTTATAAGAAAATTTGATTTGCAAGGTGTACAGGATATTGTACATGCAAGGGTACAAAAGATAATATTTTTCTTAAAAAGTTATATAGAAGTCTTTTTTGGAAAAAAATAAAAATAAAAAATCAGTTGCAGAGTGGTCCAGGGTTGGCTTGTTTTCAAATGGGAAGATAATGATTTTTTTAACTTGAAACAAGACCCTATCTGCAGCATTGCAGGGGAATTGGCTGGCTTCTTAGTTAGAATATTGGCCTTTGAAACCATGGTGACAACATTAATTTTGGCTGCTCTCGAGGTCTTCCTAAGTTCATACGTGCTAGAAAGAAAATTCACATAGCAACTAATCCAAAAATATTTGAGACAGTTAGGTAACATCTCAAGAAAGTAGGACAGAAGATGTTAAATAAACAAGGTTATAAAATGTAAAAGTCTTGACTAGGCAGGTAATACATGGGGTAAATTGATAATTTTTCCTGCCTGATAAAGACCACAAAAAGAAAAATATTTTACTTTGAGCAATACATAGAGAGCTATATAATACTAGATATGTTTTTAACTATCATGATTTCCATCACTTTGATTTATCATTTTAAGCATGTATAATATCAAGATACATTTCTGAATTGGATATCTAATTATGATCACTGAAGAACTCTGATGAGACCATCTTTAAGAAGATAATAAGGAGATTTTGTCCGTTTGGTGGTGATTGCTGCTATTTGACTATTTGACATTTCCTAACCCAGGTCTTTTTGACCTTCTCTTCCATTTGCTGTAAGAGATTCTCTGCAGAGGGACATCGCATTCTCCTTCACACAACAGCGTTTACCTGGCATTTACTCTTCTCCAATAAATAATATTAAATCCTAGTCCATTACGTTGTCTTAAGTAAGGAAATCAGCTTTTGTGATAAACCCTTAGAGGTGAGATTCATTTCTAGATAAGAATCTGGTGAGAGTTTGATCATTTGCTCAACTATTAAGTCACTGCCACCAACCACCTCATTAGCTGAACATAACAATGTTTTCACTTTTCTATTTGTACATTTTGGGGGGAGGACACATGACAGGTGCTAATAGAGGTTATTAGCTGTAATGCTTATTAAAATATTTGAAAATATACTTCAACACATTTGAGTAATTATTGAGGTACCCTTAAAGACAGTAGACTTTTAAATGAAAGCTTTTGTATTTACAAGAAATACAAAACAATGTATTTTTTATTCAAGTTTTATGGAAGTATCCCAGTGATTCCAAATACATACTGACAATTAATTTCAGTTCAAATAAACATTTTTTAAGACCTAATGCACTCTAAGTCTGTGTATTGATTTTCTATTCCTTAAAAAATGACTAAGGAAGTTAAGTTCTTTTGGTCTTATTTTTCCTTTTTTTCCATCAACCTCAAGCAAACATATCTTGACTTTGAGACCTAAGAAGAGAAACATCAATTTCATTATTTATTTTGCTTCTACTTCTACTTCCTACCAAAAGATACATCTCAGGACAAATTTGTAAGCTGATCTATGCCTTAGTCAGGGAGCTGTCTAATTCTCCAACTTCTGAAATAACCTACCAAGGAGCCTGGATGATCTTTAAATTAAGGCTATTCATAATGTCTTCCTATGACTATTTCCTTTAGGTTGATATTATTTTATTAAAAAGTTAGTTTTCAGTCTGATTTATGGAGGTCACTTTGGTAGCACGGCCGTCTTCTACCTGCCCCAATCTTTCTTCTGCCAAAATGAAATGTTTGCAAAATGTATTTGACCAAATCCTTTATGATAAACACAACAATCTGAAAGAGAACTATTTTCTTTGAAAGGATTAAAGCTTCTAGATAGATACAAATAAGACTTTTAAAAATGTAGACACATGTTAAATCATGGAACAGCAAAGGGGATACTTTATGGAAATGAACTCACAAGATAATAATTTGAATTTGACAAGGTGATAATTAAAGTCCCCAGATAGATTTCTTCCACATCTGTATGCCTTTCAGTAAAGTTGGTTAGCATATTAACTACTGCTGGAGAATACTAAAAAATATTCATGGGATGTAAAACTGCAAATTATTATTCATTTCAATTTGTATAATAAGTGTAACAAAATGCAATGCATACAATATTACACAAGAGGTACTAAACTCTATTATAGACATTTTTAGAGCACAGGCAGGAAACTTAGATGACAATTTTTGTCTTAAAATATTCCAGGCTTTTAAGTATGAATTGCCGCTTTTCACAGTTTGAAAGAAATTTTGTATATCTTCTTTGATTTTTAGGGCTAATAAGTTCTTATTTTGAAAGACTAGAATAATTTTTAAGTATTCTGTACTTATACTTGCACATATATACATACATGTACATATAGTATAAATACAAAATTAATTACAGTAACCTATATATTTAATTTTGTTACCTTTCTTTCAGTAGAGAAAAATGGAGATTTGGTGACCTGCAAAGAAAACATAGACTTGTGACCAAAAAATAAAAAAAAAAAATCACAAGTCTAATTTCAAATAATTACTCAACATATTAATTCTCTTCTTTATAATTGGATGTGATTGTATATACATTTATATTTATATAAGAAAGTATACCTAGGACAATGATATCAAGAAACCATGTGATGCGGGGGATGAACTGTTAAACATGCAGTAAATGTTACACTTGACCATGTCCTTGAACCTGGGTGACCTATGCAAGGAAATTATGTAGCGTATGGAATTTATGTGTAAGAAATGAGTCCCTCGGCAAAGAGATGAGTTATCATATCCCACCTATGAACCACAGATAAAGACTTTAAGTACAGAATCGCCTACACTGAGGATAGTTTTATACAAACAAAACAAAACTACTCTCATGGCTTTGAATAAAATCACCAGTTTTAAATATGCCAAGGAATAAATATCACAATGGGCATTCAAAGTTTCCTTATCTCTGGAGTTAACAGGAGGTCAACTGTAAATTCTTTATTGAAAATACTAGTATGACTACAAAATTGAAAAAACACATACACACATTACAAAAGGATGGTAAATGGAAAGACCAGCTGTAAACTGAAATTGTTTCAAAATGGGGAAAAATACAGAAAAATCTTGACAAGTCCACCTGACGAATTACAAGTTACACTTGAAGAAACTTTCAAGAAAGAGAATAATCAAAAGCAAGAGCATGAGGCAAGAAGTGCGGGCGCCTGGAGGACACATGTGTTGGACAGGAATATTTTGACAAACAAGGCAGAGTGGGAACTTAAAGTGTAATGTCACAAATTAGCAGGGACTGCTCCTGCAGACGAAGTGAAAGCTCTTGCCAGCTCTCCGGCACAAATCAGACGTGCGTTTCTGCATAGGTGTCGGATCACGCGAAGCAGGCGCTGCCTCTGGGAGGGAGAAGGATGTAGCACATTCTCTGCAGGGGCCTGGAAAAGTCTGCCCGGCTTCCTAGACTCTGGGCCACGTTTGGGATTCTGTCATGCAAAAATAGACTTTTCTTATCCCCTGGGTGAATTAATGAGAAAACAATCTGTTTGCTTCTGCATTTTATGGTTTATGTTTTGTGCTTTTTCTTTCTTTCTTCCTTTTTTTTTTTTTTTTTTTTTGTAATTTTATTTTTCCCTAGATCAAGTACAGTTAACTTGATTTTCACCCACATTGTCAGCATGGCTGTTCCACACAGCCCTACCATGGAGCCCCTAGACAGCCAAGTAGCTCTTCTGTGCCCTGGTCTCAGCTGTTAGGAACCTGTTCCTCGGAGCAGTGAGACATGGCGCATTGTCACATCCCTGGGAGAACACCTGATCTATTCTACAAGTGGATATTAGTTTTGAAGATGATATATTTTTGGAAAAAATAGAACAAAATGGATTTTTTCCTAACTTAGTAACTCTTGGTTTTCCTTATCTCCTGTTCTCAGTTTTTCTACCTTACTTAAGACATCATTTTCCCTCACCTGCACACTTCTCCAACTCCAAACTGTGCTGTCATTGTAAAATGAAATCTCCCAATGCAGTTTCTTTCCTCCTTTCCATGTCTTGGTGCCACATACAGAATCCTGCAGAAAACCCTGCTGTCCTCTCCTGAGCCTCTCTCTACCGTCCCGTGAAGCCAGTGTCCCCCAGAGGCCCAGCTGCAGGTACATCTAAGTCTCAGTGGAGGACATTTTAACAAGCCGTGCCAAAGTTCCTGCCTTTGGGGACGAAATCTCTTGCTTTTCTTATTTTCCAGTGAGTATATCACATTTTGAAGAAACTAGCTCTGAGTCTGCTAATACTCAGCGATCTCAGTATTTACTTATCTTTCCATTTTTTTTTATTTCTTTGCTTTGAGTGACAGAAGAAAATATAACAGGTGAACAATGTAATGTAAATTTTCTATTAAAACAATTCGAATGAAGCTTTACTAAAAGAATTTTTAATAATTTCATTTTTATAAAAACTTTTATGTTATTTTGTGATTATTAGCCTATTAGGTTTTTCTTTTAAATCTTAACCTGTCCCTATTACTTACTGTAACTTTTCCCCTAGAGCATATATGCATAAACACAAATTTTTCCACCTCTATCTATTTTGCAAAATATAAATGAAATTCCTTTAGTTTATTCCAGTTTGGTGCTTATTGTTTTCCCCTTGGCTGAGTTGTGTATTTTTTTGTGTATGTTACATTAAATTTGCAACAAAATTTGACTTATGACTCGGCGCGATCTGCTGCCTGCTCCAATTGTGCTGTCCCACAGGCACCACAGTGTCTTAGATCGGCTTACCTGATGGAGCTGGAAGCTGCCGAGATCATGACCCGGTGCTTCAGAACGTGTTGTCAGGACATCAGTTTATCCTCCGCTGCCCAGGTTTTATGTTAGGTTTGACCTTTAACCAGCTTCTCCTGTTCCTTTGCAGATTTTTTTCTTCCAGTACAATCGTTCTTTGTTCTTTTGCTTGTGACTCCATTAAAAATTGCAGCCCAATTTATAATTGCTAAGTCGTGGCCATCAACCCATAAATGGATTAATAAATTGTGAGCTATATTATAAATACTCTTAATGTCCTTCCTTTTACCTCCAACTTTCAATGAAAATGCCCACTACATGAAAGTCACTATTCCAGACCCTGGGAACACAGCAAGAACATACCAGGCAAGGTCCCTACATTCATGTTTAATTTTGAGTGGTAGAAGAAAAATACAATAAAATAAGCACAATGATTTTAGACAGTGTTACCATCTCCAAAGCCAAGGATTACTTAAAAATTATTTTTTAGTGGTTTCTAAGATGACATTTGCTATGAGACCTGAATGCTGAGGAGATGGACATTCAATGGTTTCAAGGAAGAGATTTTTTTTAGGCAGAGGAAGAAACTATTGCTAAGGCCTACCTAAGCCAGCAAGAGCTAGAATTGCTCAAGGAGTGGTCAGTGTATCTGGAATGGAGTGAGGGATGGTGACAGAGAGCTGAAGAGAGGTAAAGCAAAGTGAGTCTTCAAGACCATGGCAAGAAATTTGAATTTTCCCAGTGCAATAGAAATTTACTCACTGGCAAGTTTTAAAAAGTCAAGTAGCATGAGCTACTGATCCACAGACAAGCTTATCCGATGTTTTTGCTGATCTGATGATGCTATACCATATCTTGCCCCTTTTTAGGATCTAGATTTAACAATTATCTCCCTGTCTCTTCCATAATTTCAAAGATCTTCTTCTCACTGACTCCTTTCAAAGACATATTAGATCTTGGAAAAGGAGAGTTTTGAAATCATTCATCCAAAGTTTGATTTTTTCTCTATCTCTTAACAGAACAAGCAAATTGACAACAATCCATAAACTTTAGTTTTCTTATCTAAGTGGGAAAATAATACCTCCCAATAATTACTTTGAGGACTAGATATTCTACCATAAGTAAAAAGCCCTGGTACATATGAAAATGCCCACTATATGAAAGTCACTATTCCAGACCCTGGGAACACTTCCCTTTACCTTCATGTTCCTGACACCTGTATCAAAAAACAAGAAAAATCATCTCTTCTTCTTCTATCATCAAATCTTCTCTATAATATCACCATCATCTATAGCTACACTTCCTAAAGAATAATTCACATTCACTATCTATGTTTAATCACTTTCTATTCATGCTTTAATCTTTAAATTAGGCTTTTCTTTCTACTGAAGTTGCTCCAAATAAGTTTACCAATAACCATGCCTCATGTGGGTCCTTCCACAACCCTACATCAATATAGGATTAGATGTACAATAAATGTACTAGGAGAAGTGCTGGAGAGAGATAAAGGGAGGAAGCAGGGAGAGGTAGGAAGAGCCTTCATTATAAAGTGAATCTTACAATTGAGGAAGGAAAAGCCCACTTCATAAAATAGAAAGATAGAGCAGGTGGGTGGTAGCAGGGAGCAGCAAGAGGTGAGATCAGAGCATCTGAGACTTCAGGTTTTATTCTGAATGTGATGATAAGCCTTGGAGACAGAGACTGGTATCTTGAATAGTCACAATATTTTGTATTTAATCAAGAAATCTTGTCATATTTACCTTCTGTTTTTTATGCAGTAGAGAAAATTGTTCATCTACTCTTTGATAAACTTGATGAAGATCAAGTGGTCCCATAATTTCTTGATCAATCATGGTAACAAGTCCTATGGTCAAGTCACAAAACCATGGTTTCAACTCAATAAGTAAAATGATTGAGTCTTATAGAGTAATAAAACTTTCATCTTGGTTTAAAAGTTAAAATGCTTCTTCATTCACTTTGCAAATGAGAAATCTAATGGCCCAAGAAGCTTACCAAGGCCATTCTTCCCTAAGCTTTCACTTTCCCCTTTCCCATTTTTTATAACCAGGGTTTCTGAATCTTCTAGGTTCAAAGAGGTTGACTCATGAAGGAAAACTGAGGAATGCAAGGAAATGTCTTACTTAATAGTACTAATGCAAGATGAGTTCCTGTTCTCTAAGTTTATCAGGTTTTAAAGTGAATTCTTTACCTCATTGACACTTCCATGGCTTCTTTCAAGAGTCCATCAAGTATATTTGATTCCAATTTCTGTGTCATGAGCGATATATTTTCCTCAGGTTAGTCATTTCCTCTTCAGTCACATTATTATTTAAGGCAATGCTACTGCACAGTATTTAATACAGCTCAGCATCAGCTCTTTCTCATATATGGTTCATATCTGGTCCATACAAAAAGTGCACAAATCCTTTTCCTACTGAACTCTGCATGCATAGACTAAATCCAACACAGTGATCTTAATTCCAGCACCAGCAACTAGACTACCAACTCTAGACCTTTAAATTTCTCAGGTGGGACTCAAAAAAAAAAAAAAAAGAAAGAAAAAAGTCTACCATATCTCTGCATGCATTATATATTAAAATCTCTGAATAGTTTCACTAAAGTATCTCACTAAGTAATTGGCAGAGAAACTCATAGCCAGGTCCCCTCCAGAGAATTCTTCACCAAATGTCCTTCTATAAGTCTTCCTCCCAATCATCTTTTTATACTTTTGATGTGGGTAAGGCCTTCTAGAGTCCCGTAGCTAGTTTTGGCTATCTACCTTCAAAATTATAAAAAGTGCTCTGAGTTCTAATTCCCTTTCATTTTTTTTCCAAAAAGTGTTAGCCGAAGAATTTTTTTTAACATCTTGTTAAGAAATGAAATGGTCTGTGTGATTTTTTTCAAGGAATTACTTTGGTGGCTCTATGAAAAATAGATGTAGAGGATGAAAGCAAATGTGGAAGTATGAAAAGGTTATTAAAATAGTCCAAATAAAAAAAAATAGGGATATAGAGCAGAATTGTGGAAAGAAATTACATTTCAGATATATGGAAAGATAACATGTGGCCAATGATTGGAAGAATTAATAGTGTTCAAAAATCTATACTTTTCAAATGGACCAATGAAATACTTGCCAAAATTCCAATGACATTTTTCACAGAAACAGAAAAGCAACCCTAAAATCTTTATAGAACCACAAAAGACCCCAAATATTCAAGACAATCTTCAACAAAAAGAACAAAGCTAGAAGGATCATACTATCAGACTTCAAAATTGACTATAAAGTTATGATAATCAAAATAGAATGATCCTTGTATTAAAACAGACACATAGGCTACTGGAATAAAATAAAAAGTCTGGAATTAAATCTGTATTTTTATGGTAAATTGGAATTGTACAAACATGCCAAGAACACACAAGGAATAAAAAAACAGTCTTTTTAATAAGTGGTGCTGGGAAAATGTGATGTCAATAAGCAGAAAAAAACATCTCATCTCCTACCACCTACAAAAATCAATGCAAAGTGGATTAAATGCATAAACATAAGACTTAAGGGCGGCTCCTGTGGCTCAGCAAGTGGGGCGCCGGCCCCATATACCGAAGGTGGCGGGTTCAAGCCCGGCCTCGGCCAAACTGCAAAACAAAAAAATAACCAGGCGCTGTGGCGGGCACCTGTAGTCCCAGCTACTCGGGAGGCTGAGGC